>LOJH01002916.1:0-18615 GCA_001685095.1 Ellobius talpinus
TAATAACAATAAAAAAGTGTCTGAAATAAAAAAAAGAAAAAGAAAAAAAAACAATAAGGTTTTAAAAAACAGTGTCATAACGACTGCTATGTGCTTCAGGCAGTGAGCACTTGCTCACTATCAGTAGTCTAGGCTGAGATTTAATTGCTAAATCAACATCTGAGTATTTAGCAAGTACCACCAAGTGCTATGTGCTAGATAAACAGACTATGACATAAACATGGGTTTCCCTTTATAAAGCCTCAGTAGAGGCACAGGATAAGCAAGTGTGTTCTTAAGCTAACTCAAGTTATAATGAGTGGTATGGAGGGAAGAGATAGGTGACAAGGATAGGCTGCCTTAGTTTGCTCAAAGTCAAGACCCAGTGGAGTTTGGGAGCTGCAGATGTACAATGACATGAGCTGCACAGCTCAGCGACTTTTCTTGTGCATATTTAGTCTCTCTGGGAAAGGTTTCAGACAGGAAGATCACTGGGGTCTTGCAAGAGAAAATTGGTTAAACCCAAGAGTAACAGATATGGAGGAAGGGCTGTTCACCTCTGCAACTGTAAACCCAACAGTAGTAGAACAAGCAATGAACGCAGATTAGGCTAAGATACGCTGAGTATATATGATTCAAAAAACTGCAGAGCAGTAAGAAGGAGTGGAGGGGAGAAAGTGAAAGAGAAGAAATGACAGATATGTTATAGAAGTGGAAGGAGGATTCTTTGGGGAAGGAAAGAGGACCAGAAAGCAATGAAGAGGGTGAGAGTCCAAGAATGAGGCCCAGGGCTTTGCATGCTAACAAAAATTTAATTTAAGAAAAAGAAAAAATAACAACTGCAGACTCAGACAAGGCCAAAAGAGACAGAAAGAGGTAAAGACAAATAGGTAACAGAATTGAAAGGAGACTCAAAGGCAGAAAGAATGTCAGTCAAAGAATATGTTCAAATTTTATTGTTCTGAAAAAACAGGTTTCTGGGAATGGTCATAGGAGCAGGTGTCTAAAATGTTGTACCTGTGAAACATAAGGTGTGATGACATCTATGATGGGAGGCCAGGACACACTATGTGATACACAGCTCAGGACACAGCCTGTGATGCACAGCTCGGTACTTTCTCATGGTTTTCCATAAGTCTGCACTGCTTTTTTTCTTTTAAGCATTACCAGACTATCACATAATTCTATACATGGTCCTGGAATCATTCTTCAAGTCACCTGGCAACTCAACCCTGGTCAGTGTGTGTCGTAGTAAGGAAACTACCAAGGAGAGGCTGTCCCATCTTCTTCACAATGAATGCCAGAGATACACCCACAGCACTGCAGGACTCACCCACATGAAGCTCCAGCTTAGCAGGACCATTCTGAATGCCTTTTGCTGCTTTCCCACATAACACTCTCTCCTCTGCGACACCACTGTTGCTCCCTCTTGAAACTTCCCATTTTTACAATTGACACAGCACCCTAAAGAGATTGGTCTTTTGGGGGGGGTTGATTTTGGTTCTGGTTTTTGACTCAAAGAATAACATTTTTAACTTTTTTATTTTATATACATTGATGGTTTGCCTACATGTATGTCTGGGTGAGAATGTTGGATCCTCTGGAACTGGAATAACAGACAGTTGTGAACTGTCATGTGGGTGGCAGGAATTGAACCCAGGTCCTCTGGCAGAGCAGTAACTCTGATAACTGATAACTGATAGAGCAATAACTGCTGAGATATCTCTCCAGCCCAAAAGAATTTAATGATCTTTCTTTTCCTGGTATTGATCATAATCTTAACATATATAATACACTTAGTGAGCATCCAAGGGGAAAAATAGGAAGTAGGGGGCATAGAAAAAGGAGAAAAGGCATACAAGAATCAGAGAGCGTGGTGAAAACAGCCACCAGAGTAGAGTGAGATGGACTCAGGGTGTCAATAGGATAAAAGGCAGAAGCTGGGATTAAAAAAAAAGGACCATGAAACCCATCTGAATCCAAGCTTGTATTTATTAGGCCTAGAAAGCCTAGAGCCTTAAAAGATTTCCTCTCCAACTGTGAATCAAGATGCATGTGGGTTTTTTTCCATACAAATTAACCCAGAGAAGAAAATTTGAGGCCGGGGAGGTGGCTCCACAGGTAACATGCTTGTCATGTGAAGGTGGAAGGAAAGAACTGACTCCACAATAAATATATATATATATAAAGTAAATTCTAATGTTCTGAAAAGGAAGCATGACTTGTGTAGACGATGGTGAGATCAAAGACCAAGATGTGTTCAAGGCTCTATGCCTGGCTGGCCCTGAGCTCTGAGTGTACTACCTGGTCCTTCTGAATCTCCATGTCCTCATACAGAAAATCAAGCTAGTCACATCTGCTTCAGGAGCTCAAGTGAGATAAAGTGAAAAACCTTTGTTAATCAAAGGGCACAGAACCTGAATCAGATTACTATCATTGGATATATCTCCCCTCTGCTTTCTCCAGCCTATGCCAAGAAATTGGATGAGTTCACACAGACCTATGATTTCCACAGTTTCCTCAGCTTTTCCCCCAGTCTACTATCTCAATCAGGATGTGTTCATAGTAACCACCAGCTGAGTCTTCATCTCACAGAGTATATTACATACAGAAAGTCCGGATTCTGGGATCCAGGTCAGTCTGCTGAGAACCAACTCCTCCCTCTACTCACTAAGGTAGGACATAGAGCACAGGAAGAGAGAAGCTGCCCATTACTTTTAGCTCCAGACACGGCATGCATACAGGAATAAAATGACCAAAATAACCTTTGTCTCTATTTTTAAATTAGCTCTCAGCTCTAACCAGAATGCAAGACAGGAAAGACTGACTTTTTTTCTTTATGTTGTCCAAAAAGTTTTGCCTATATTTTGCTGTGAGATAATGCTTTTGTATACTGTAAAGATTTGTCACTAGTATTGGTTTAATAAAACACCAATTGGTCAGTAGCCAGGCAAGAAGTATAGGCCGGGGGACCAGACTAAGAGAATTCTGGGAAGAGGAAAGACAGAGACACAGTCTCAGCCAGATGCAGAGGAAACAAGATGAGAATGCCTTACTGAAAAAAGGTACCGTGGCACATGGTTAAACATAGATAAGAATTACAGGTTAGTTTAAGATGTTAGAAGTAGTCAGTAATAAGCCTGAGCAATAGGCCAAGCAGTTTATAATTAATATAAGCCTTTGTATGTTTATTTGGGACTGAATGACTGTGGGACCAGGTGGGATAAAGACTTTATCTACAATATTCTCATTTTTTCTTCAGTAGCCTCCCAAAGGGTAAATCCAAGCATCAAGAGAAATTTTAACTGTTTTTTTTTCTCTCCAATTTCTTGTGAATTATTTCTCTTTCCCCATATCACTCATATCAACAAAAAGGATATGAGAGGATTTCAAAAATAATTTCAGAAGCTAGTTTGGAACCTCATTAATCCCAGAGGTCTGGTAGAAAATCTGTCCTGGCTATTGTTTTCCCCTGGGATTGCTAATATATAGCTCTCTTGATCTCCATTATGGTGGTATATTTTTGTATTTTGATAAATAAATTTTGCCTGAAGACCAGAGGCAAAGCTAAAGCCACCAGAGGTCAGGCAATGATGACACACACCTTTAATTCCAAAATTTGGGAGAGTGGCAGATGGAACTGTGACTTCAAGGCCACCCTGGGCTACACAAGATCAATGTAGAAACAAATCCAGGTGACTGTGTCTCACACCTTTAATCCCAATACTAGGGAGTCATACACCTTTAAACCAAGCACTAGAGGGAATATAAAATGAAGAGGAGAGAGAGACTGTTTAGTCTGTGATCTCCTAGCCTTGGTAGAGGTAAAACTTCTCTAATGACTTGGCTGCTTTGTTTTTCTGGTTTTCAGGTTGAACCCCAATTTCTGTCTCTGGGATTTTATTATTCATGTTACATCCTTAATCTTGACTTTTCTTATCTGTAGTTTGTTTTTGTTTCCTTTTCAATGCTTTTCACCTTTCTCCAAGCAGACATTAGGATCTGTGCAGGGTCATGTAGCTACATGTGAAACAGAATATGAAGAGACAGTGCTGATATTATGGGGTGGAAAGAGACTATTCCTGAATTGGGCAGTTGGGGCAGGCACAGCCATGGAGACGAGAGTGCTTCTCTCCTGCGACTGAAGCAGAGTCTGAATTATAGGGACTGGGGATGTGGCTTAGTCAGTAAACTGCCTAGCATTTAAGTCAAGAACATGAGTTTGGCTCCCCAGCACCCAAGTCAAAAGCTGGTCATAGGTAACATTGCAGTTCCAGAACTGGGAAGACAGAGATGAGCAGATATATCCCTGGAGTTTTCTGGCCAGGCAGCCTAACAAAATCATTGAGTTCCAGGCTCAAAGAATAAGATGGGGAGCAATCAAAAAAAGATATCCACCTTGATCTCTGGCACACACACAGACACACCCCCCCACCCCAGACACATATCGTACACATGCACACAAGAAATAAACAAATCAGTCAATTAATAAACAAATAGAAAACAAGCTTCAATTTCAGAGCACCCTGCCTATAGCAGCTACTTATGGTTCTCAAACATTTTAAGTGTGCAACTGAAGGAACTACATTTTATATTGCATTTAATTTTAATTAAAAACATAAACTAAATTCAGTTTCTAGAAAATCAGTATGATTAAAATTACTTGAATATATAAGCCTACTTTTTCAACTGTAAATTTTGCGAATTTTAAGTATATATAAACATAAATTTAAATATAGATGAAAAATTTATCATCAGAATTGATGAACTCTGAGAACAAAATACACGTCAGAGTTTTTGAAGACTTAGTATACATCTTGGATACTTCTGACTTTAATCAAGCATATTGGGTTGATGTTATTTGTTTTTAATGTAGCTGCTAGAAAAATTTAAAAGTATGTACTTGTTTATGTTTCTATTGGTCTCTACTTTCCTGATACAGAGACTACGTAGGTTAGAATTCTGTCTTTCCCTTTCTAGCTCCAAAATAAGATAAAAGGTGTTCTCTAGTTCTTTGAAGAAGAACTGCCTGATAGTCCCTACTGCATAGACTTCATGGGAGATGTGGCTGAGTTACATAAGCACGCAATCCATGAGACATCCCTGACACCTGGTGTGCTCCACATATGCTATTATTATAGTTGAAGTTTATATTTGTCATGCTCTGGGGAGAGCAAGAAGCTGCAAGAGGCTTTGAAATGTCAGAGAGAATTTTCCTCCTTCCTAGGAAAGTCTTACAGCAAACGTCCATCAGTTCCATTAGACTCTGGACCACAGATGCCTAAGGCCTTGTTCTCATGGTGAGCTGCTCCCTATTGCATCACTGCTTGCTGTTTCTTGAACACCATCTTACAAATCTCCAAAAGTCACAGCTAACAGGTGAGTGTCCAGATTTAACTTAGAAAAGCACTCTAGTAATAAAAAAAATGTAATACCAAGCCAGGAGTGTAATGTGCTCTGTCACTTCCCAATTTGTATTTATTTGATGGGATTTATTCCCCCCAAATTAAATACAGATAATAGGAGATGCTATTGTGAGTATTTAATAAGTGAGATTGTAGAGAGGGCTTTACAAACTACACAACACCAGGCCAGTGCCAATATGCCCTCCCCTGAGAATCACTACAGCAGGATGGACCTGTCTTCCCCACCCCAATCCCCCATTCCCACCCCTTCCCACAGAGAGAACATACAGAGAGCATACAGTTGCTTCAGAGCAGCATCTATGCTTCACTCTGCTCTGCTGTCTGTGATTAAGCAGTCAAGCCCTGTGGTGTAAAAACTTCTAAAACTCCCTTTGAATTAAAAAGCGCAAAAGATAGGCACTGAAGGGATAAACTAGTAAATCAATAGCAGATGTTCACACGTAAGCTCATTCTGTCCAGTTAGGCATCCTGAGAGTCTTTGAGGAAATGAGTCACCAATCTGGTAAGATTTCTTCATTATTATGCCCACAAGTATAAATATATACGGTATATAATATGCAGTCAGGATTAGGCTGGGAGTTGTGGTGTGACTCAAATTAGGTCGTCAGATGATGTCTCTTTGAGAAGGTAATGTTTAAGCAGCATATGAATTATGGCGATAAATAGACGGAGTATTTCTAGAGTCAGAGGAAGTTACACAATATTGTCTGTGTACTAAATAGCACTGGGTTTCTCACTTTAACTAACTGTATGCAAGTCTACTTCACTGAAGCAATAAACTTGACCTTACATGATTTCTCCAAAAACTACATCCAAAAGCATTACTCTTGGCTGATGAAAAAGAACTTGTCCCCACAAAATTGATGACATGGGACTTACAGAAACATGACTAACATAATAAACACCCTCCTACATAAAGAATAATCTTAAACAGGGTTTCTCTGTATTGCCTTGCTGGAACTGGCTCTTGTTGACCTGGCTGGCCTCAAACTCACAGAGATCCGCCTGCCTCTGCCTCCAGAGTGCTGGGATTCAAGGCGTGCACCACCACCAGCCAGCAAGCAAACTTTAATTATATTTTTATAAAGAAAAAAACAAACATGGGCAGGGAATATCACATGGAGAGATATAAGATGCTTACAAAAAATTCAAATATTTCTACTGACACAATGCACATAAATTAGACTCCCAGCTTTAAAAAGAACATTAAACTGGCTTAAAGCCCACTGTAGTCCTATAGTGTTTACAAAAGACACACTGAGAATATTACAATACTGAATAACTGAAAAGAATGTGAACAGAATGTATCAATCAGACACTAGGCACAAAACCCCAGTTGGAACAGTTATATTAATATTTGTCAGAGAAGAGTATAAGACAAATAGTGTCATTAAGGACAGAGCTGCTGTACCATGATTAAATGTTAAAGTCACCAAGGCAATATAAGAATTCTAAGCATGTATACACCTCATTGAAAAAAGTCAACAGCTCTAAGCAAAACTTGGCAGTTCTCCACGAACAAAATACAAACTTACCATATTAGGAAATTACAAAACACCTTCCTCCAATAACTAAAGTTTTAAATAGCCGAAGAAAAGCCAAAAAGTAAAAAGTTGAACACAATAATTAACTATGTCCTGATAAATACTTAGAAATAGTTATTACATTTCAATAATTCTACAAAGGCTATCAGTGAAGTGTTTCTTTTCTATTGCAATAAAATGTAACGACCAAAAGCAACTTAGGGGAGGAGCGGATTAATTTTTACTTACAGTTCCAGGAGGGTGGATTTCATCACCACAGGGAAGACATAGCAGCCCACAGAGAAGGCATGACTAACCTTCACAAGGCAGGTGGGAAGCTGGCCTATTTCAATTCTTGCTCACACAGAAAACAGAGGAAGAAATGAGGAGCTTATGACCTCTCACAGCTGGCCCTCAGTGACACACTTCCTCCAATAAGATTTCTTCAGTAAGTTCCACCTCCTGAAAGTCCCAGAACCTTCCTGAGCCACCAGCAGGCGTATATTCAGTTATCATGAATCATCTCTCTCCTAGATTCTAGGAATTTAACTATGGAAAGGGAAATGTGGGATCCAATTTTAAGTGGAGTAAAATAATTTTTCTAATACCTAATAAACTAAAAGAAATAGATACTTAAGAGCATACATAATTTAAAAGATAATAAATGTCATGCCACTTGAACATCTGAGATTGTGGAATAATATATTATCTGTTACTTAGAGTTTGGTGCTCTGTCGCTTTCAAGCCAATGTTACGTCGTAGGTACTCTGTCATGCCATTGTTCTTATCTTTTATCTAGGAATAACTGGAGAGCTATTCCTATGCTTCTTTCTCCTTCAGTTAGAAAACAAAAGCCCTCTTCTAAATATAAATTCATGTCAGTAAGAGACCTCCAGACCAACACACCCAGAAAATCAGAGCTCCTTTTAGACTCAGTCTGGGTCAACTCTCTGAACAATGTATTCTACTTCCTGCTACAGCCAAATGAGTTTTCTTTTGTTAAGGTCTCAGCTGTGGTGAAATAAAAGATAACTTCTGTTCCTCAGTCAAGCGAAGGTTTAGAGCCAGGCTTCCTGCAGCTTTATTCTTTTCTGGAATATAGTCAATACTAATCCTTCTTCCCAGCCCCAGAAACTTACCACTCTCGTTTCCTCTTCATTTGCTGATTAGCAAAAATTCAGTACTAAGATTATTTTCTTGAAAACTTCAGACCAGGCTTCCCTCACTGGATTCCCTCTCCACAGCAGCCTAAACTCTCAATTCAGGGATTAGTGTGTGTGCTGATAGTTTAAAACATCCACCTCACAAAGCTTTTCACTCTTAGTGGAAAGCCATGAAAACCAGGTGCTGAGAGACGGAGAGTGGAAAGTGTGACTGGCTCCTCTCGCTTAGAAACTTGGCTAGCCTTGGCTGTGTAGCGGGGTCCCAAGCCCCGCTGACAGGCAGCATAATAATTATGACATTTTTGAGGCTCCACCCAAACCACTTGTTTTCAGTTTCCTTTCTCCAACATGCCTCAGCAGCATTGTTCCTACTGCCTTGAGATCTCTGCCAGAGATATTTTAGATACAGGGAACTTCATGAAAGTCAAAACCTCTTCTTATTTCCTTTCTTGCTTGGTAGTTCACAGTGTAATGTGATATTTTGTTGGTGCTTTAACAAATAAAGCTTGCCTGAAGACCAGAGTGTGGAGCTACTCACTAGTTAGCCAGAAGACAAGCAGTGGTGGCACACACCCTTAATCCCAGCACTCAGGAGGTACAGAATCTCTGTAAATTCAAGGACTACACGAGGTTGATCCGGACTAAAAGAGAAACACCCAGGCAGTAGTGGCTCACACCTTTAATTCCAGCACTAGCGAGGTAGAGGCAAGAAGAGATATGGCTGAACTGAGAGAGGAATGTAAGGTGGGAGGAGACAGAAGCTCAAGGCAGTCAGTCTGAGGATTTGTGGAGACAGGATCTTGCCCACTTTGGTCTGAGGATTTGGTAGAGGTGAAAGGTCTCTAGTGACTGGCTTCTTTACTTCTCTGGTCTTTCAGCTTTCACCCCCTACTATCTGACTCTGGGTTTTTATTGATAAGACCAATTAGAATCTGTGCTATAGTCTAAGAGATAAAACCAAGCCAGTGCACACTGCCTGCCCTCTCACTGGTACTTGGTTTTCTGTGATTTCAACACCAACACAAGAAAAAGGGTGGGTTCTGCATAATCAGATGTCTTGATAGAGAGACTGCACTCGCATCAGATTTTATGCTAACACTGTCTTAGTGACTGTTGTGTAGACTCCATCTGTAAAGTGGCATGCATTGTTTGAGCTCACTGAGAAGCTGGCTCTGGAAGTGGGGTTGCTTCCTGCCACTTCAGACCCCAACGTGTTTCTCTCAAAGTATCCTCCTAGGTTACTTCTCTGGGAGTGTCTAGTCTCTCCACCCACAACTCAGTGATGGGGAGGACAAAACAGTCCAAGAATAAAAGATTGTGTTTTTAAAAACAACTAGGTCAAGTATTTCCAACAGATTTTTATCCATGACATATAAGGGCCTACAGTATGAAAGAGAAGCCCGAAGTTTAGCCCTGGAGAGAAAGTTAACTGCCTTAACTTCCTGACTTGATTTCTGGGGGGTGTTGTAAGCTTCCAGTTTGATGATGTTTTCTCTAACAGTTGCTATTTGTTCTTTTATTTGGAAACCTCACCCAAGTTCTGCTCTGCCCAGGACTCTCTCTATCGAAAACTTCAAATGAGTATTGTTTTTTATTTTGTTTTATTTTGACTTGCTATATACTTAATAAACTCACTCATCCAAAACTGAAAATATGTTTATCTCAGCTCATTCTCTGGACCATACAGTTGTCTTATGTTATTGTTAATTATATTGTTTTCATTATTCTACTTGATGATTAGTGGCTGTTGGTAATTTCTTATTACACCAGGTTCATTAATTAAACTTTACATCATTGGTTGTAGGAATAGGAAAAATATACAATTCTGTGTTGTGTGTGATTTCAAACATCTTCTGAGGATCTTGGAATGCATGAAAAATTCAATTAAATAAGAGAATGGAAGGAATTTAAGTAAAAACTAAGGAAACATTCCAAGTAGGTGGCCAGGGTAGGAACTAAGTTGATAATATCATTAGACAATAATATAGAAAAAACAGAAAACCATATCACACAAAGGGTTGAAAATGGAGGGAAACTGAGGCTGCCAGACAAAGACAGCGTCTGTATTAATAGAACTACTGCAGCTTTAAGACTGGCAATAAAATATTCAGTAAAGCCAATAAAGTGACCAATTCTGCTTTAAGAGACCTGCATTTCTACATTGTCAGCAGTTACAAACAGTAGTAAGACTGAGATTGTCTCTGGAAGCTACTAGGTGAAAATGTTAAAATATGGGAGGGGGTGGGGAATGCCTTCATCAGTGTTCTATTGGTGCAAAGAGGCACCACGACCATGACAGCTCATATAAAACTTACTTGGAGCTGGCTTGCAGTTTCAGAGATCCAGTCCATTATCACCATGGCTGGGAACCTGGTGGCATGCAGGCAGACATGGTTCTGGAGAAGTAACTGAGAGTTCTATATCCAGATCTGTAAGCAACAAGAAGAGAGAGCCCCTGGGTCTGGGTTGGACTTTTGAAACCTCAGACCCCACCCCCAGTGACATAGTTCCTCCAACAAGGCCTCCTAATCCTTTTCAAACAGCACCACTCCCTAATGGCTAAGCATTGGAATATATGAGCCTATGGCAGACATTCTTATTCTCTCCACCACCAGGTGTCCTGAATGTGTCTTTTAAAAGAAGCAGAAGAGAAAGAGATCGGTGAACAAAACAAATGGAGCACTGGACTTGACTATCAAGTTGCTTTTTTTCTGACCTTAGTAAGATTTGGTTCACAAAAGGAATGGGAATAATGAATGAGTACCAGGGAAATGGTCCGGGCTTATGGAGCCTGTAGTTATCAGAAATCTAGCTGTCAGGGGAGAGGTATTTCAGCACATATTGGCCACTGAGTGGGTGGTAGAAAAAGAAATCAGTTTTTATTTGGTGGTGGCAGGTGTGCACATCTTCGACAGACAGTATATGTACTAATTTGAAGGCTGAAAGTCAACAAAAAACCTAAAACAAAACTAAAGCCCAGAGATCAAAGCGAGGTCTCAGAGGCATTAAAAAGAGATAAAAGAAAGGATCGGGCAAGGATGAAAATCACCTTAGGGAAAAAGAAAAATTCTTTCACCTCTTAAGACAGAAGATGTAGGAGTATAAGAAAAATAACAACACACCAAGTTCAACCAATATATTTATTATAGGTGCTTGTCTCTATGATTGAGAAGTGACTTTATCCGATAAGGAATGTTTTTTCTAGGTGGGCAACAAGTCAAGTAGAGAGTGAGTATTGATCTTTCTCTAAATCAATGGGTGGTTCTTGGGGCAATGAAGGTGGCAGAAGGTCAGAAGCACCATTCAAACTCAGAAGAGGGGAAAGTCAGCAAATTGAAACCATGTTCACCTCGCTAGACTTCTGTATTAGTATGGGAATTGAACACAGATTTGAGTTTTAACGACGCACTGTCCACACTCCACACAGTGTTTTACTTCATTTTCTTTCCAATATTTTAGTTTTCTATGAAAAACTTCAATCTTGCATGTGAAGTCACAAAATAGTGGACATTCATATGCCTATCACACAGAGAAAAGAAATGTCAATGCTTTCTTTATTTGCAAGTATTATGTAGATGCTTAGGTCTCTGTATAAATTTATTGCTACATGATAGAAACTTGGTTAGATCTCATAATATTTAGCAATAATCTGTCAGTATATTTCTTCAACTAAAAATAATTTCTGATACTGATTTAGTACCTTATCACACCCAGAAATATTAAAACAATAAAAAAAATCTGAGATCACCTAAAACTGAGGACATACTCAAATTTTCCAGGTTGAGCAAAGAGTACTTTTCCTGATCGCTTTTTACAATTGCAATCCAGTGCTGGCTCATAGATTGCAACTATTTTTATTTAGTTAGTTGTGTATATGTGTACATGTGTTTGTGTACATATACATACATGCACATTTGTGTTTGTGTATGTTTGTGCATGTGTGTGTGTGTTTGTGTGTGGAAGTCAAAGATTAGTGATGGGCATCTTTGTTAGTTATTCTCCATCTTATTCTTGGATGCAGGAATTCATCTCTCCTTGAACCTGGAGTTCACTGGTTCAGCCAGACTAGTTAGACAGAGAGCTTCTGGGATCTACTTATTGTAGAACCATGCTCCAAGTGCTGGGCTAGAGACATGTGCTGCCATGAACAGCATCTCATCTGTGTGTTGGAGATCTGAGTGCAGTGCCTATTCTTGCACAGCTAGTACTGAGCTGTCTCCCCAACCCCGACATGCAGTGCAGTTTTGCATCCTCTGTTAATTTTAAACTAGAACAGTACAAACCACACACTGCTTTTTCAAGTATACAACAGGAACATTGTAAAGTCTTGAACAGCAGTCTTATAAAATTGGCACATTCCCCATTTGTTTTCCTGTACCTCATACTTACATATTCATGAAATGCTCTGGACTAAACACAGATGAAACATTTCAAATAAAGTACTCTCAAGGAAGGTATCGAAGTATTGGACTGTACTCCATAAAATGCACAACTAGTGCATCACTTTAAAATATTAAAGGAATAAAAATAAGCAATGAATTAGCCATTTAAGCTTTTTGTCATTATTCTGTTTGGTTTTGCTTTGTTTTCTTCTGAGTGCCTGATGGCTGTATTTGTTGGTGAATGCTGCTTGTTGGTTCCTGGCTGCTCAGCCCCAAAATAATCACACAGAAACCATATTATTTAAATCACTGTTTGGCCCATTAGCTCTAGCTTCTTATCGGCTAACTCTTACATCTTAATTTAACCCATTTCTAGTAATCTGTGTATCACCACGTGGCTGTGGTTTACTGGGTAAAATTCTGGCGTCTGTGTCCATCAGGGCTACATGGCTTCCCTCTTCCTCGTCCTTTCTCCCAGCATTCAGTTCAGTTTTCCCCCACCTAGCACTGTTCTTCACTGCTCTGCTAGAGGCTCAGAACAGTTCTTTATTCCACCAATGGTATTCATAGCATACAGAGGGGAATCCCATATCACATATTAGTCAGCGTTTGCTTGCTTTTGTAACAACCCCAACCAAGCCTATTTTCTTTGAATAGCAAACATTCCTTGTGTACAGGTCTAGGATTTTGCTGGATTTGCTGGGCTCTGGGTCAGGTATCTTATATTTCCCCAGTCAGAGCACTGATTGCAGAAGGAGCAGGTTTTAAGGTTTCTCTTCCTTTCCTTTTTCTGGGAATAGGCAAGTGAAAGGAAAACTGAAAGCGTGAGATGCCTGAACTTGGGGAGAGCAGTCTTTATGTCCAGCTAAACTGCATCAGACAAAGGAAATCACAGATCCAGTAGCGGGAGGAAGCGGACTGTGCCTTTGAAGAAGGGTAGAGGAGAAAATTGTGTCTTAAATTTGGGCATGGCCATATAACTCGTGTGGGCTCATGAAGCACAAACCATTATATGAATGTTCCCTAGTTCTTCCATTGACACTGCCAGAGGGAGCAGCCACATTCTAAATTCATCTCTGTCACTTTGCATCCCTAAATGAAGATGTACCAACCTGCCAGAGACACAGAGTGCAAGCAAGAAATAAGCATGCAAGTTTTCAGCCTCTACAGCTTTGAGGCTGTTACTACAACATAGCCCATCCAGCAACAAACAAGAGAGATGTTATTGTTTTCATTTAATTACTAATTTTCAGTGTGGGCATGCCCATCATCACCATTGTGCCTACCTTGCCCTCCCACCATTTTCTTTACTCCCAACTCACCTGTCTTCACCTACCACAGAATAGAGGTGACAGGAAAAAGACCAGTTATGTTAGTGTCTCCATGTCAACCAGACAATATTCTCTCCATTCTAATTCCTCAACCAAATTGAAAGACTAGATCAATATGTGAAGCATTGCTGTAGTGGGGGAGGGGCATGGCTTCAAGAACTGTAGAAAAATCCAGAGAAAGAAGATAAAGGGAAAGAGCAATACTTCCTGACTGGAATCTAGCTCTGATTATGGTTAGGGAAATGTTGGCCATGGGCATCAAAATCTTGTGAGGATGCTCAGAGAAGGTAGAGACCCACATCAGGACCATAAATCAGTGCCTGATAGTATGATCATCTGTGTTTCTTACCTACCCCGACATCAGGACAACACTGGTGACAACGGATTCCAACTGGGCTGTCACTGGCTAATGATTTGCTTCTTTATTTTGGTTAGATTTTAAGTTAGTCTACAAAGTACTGGCTATTGTCATGACCATTTTATGCATACTTTCTTCTTACTGAGTGTCTCTCTCTTTGCCCCTCTTCCCTGCCACCCCCTTCTTTCTCCCAGAACCTCCTCTTCAGCTTTCAGATACCTTTTCACTCCCATCCCTTAATGATGTCACTTCTTTCCCTACATAGTCCCCCTTCTACTTCCATGATCTCCCCAGCACTCCCACATACTTGTATGCAAATGGGAGAGAAAACCTGTGTAGTATTTCTGAGTCTGCCTTATTTACCTTAACGCAATGCTTTCCAGTTCAATCCACCCTTCCAAAAATGCCCTGATTGCAGTTTTTCTTTAGAGTGACATATAGTCTCGTGAGTGTGTGTACTACATTTTTTGTTTTTAGCATTTCATCCAGTAACAGACATCTAGGCTGGTTCCTTTCTTAGCTGTTGTAAAGAGCACAGCAATAATAAGGATGTGAAGCTTTGCCACTAAGAAAATGCAAACCTAAATAAACTATTTTGAGATTCCATCTCACCCCAGTGAGGATGACTGGCATCAAGAAAACAACAAATGCCAGCCAAGAGGCAGAGAAAAAGGAACCTTTCTCATTGCTTGAGAACAGGTAAGCTGGTGTGCCGTTATGCAAATTAGTGCAGTGGAGGCTTGCAAAACTAAAAGTTGAAGTGCTGTTAAAAACAGCTGCCCTGCTCCTGAATGTTGGACTATGCATTTACTTCTCTCCCTTCGCTTATGTGGCAACCATAACAATGGATCCCATGATCAGCAACAATGAGGCAGAGGGATCCTGTAATCAAAGTCGTAGAGACAGCAATTCACAGAGATTCAAGCCCAAAGATTTTCAGCCTCAATTGGGCTCATCCTAGAAGTGGCTTGATTTGTCCGTAGAGAGTTACGGGATTCTTCTAGGCATGTGAGATTCTGAGCAGTGACTGACAGTACAAAGGGAGTCCCTGGTTCTTCCAATTGCAGAGAAGCTACATAACCCCTAAACAACTGTGGAGTACATTCTTATTTAGAAACTATAGTCTTATCCAATACTATATTTAGATAACATACAGTGGCACCTGATCTAAGTGCAAACTCTACATGATCCCATGACGAATGAACCGGAAAAATTCTAAAGAAGTGGGAAAGTGAGAGAACTCACATCAGTTTGGTACAATTTTGCAATCACTTAATTTTTTTGTTATTATTTTCATTTGTTTGCTTACTTTTTATATATGACTTTATAAACACCCCATTCCCCACCCCCACAACACCAAGGCTCTTGGTTTTTCCTCCTAGCTGAACACTTGAACCTGGAATCGAGGCACACAGCTTGGACTTAGGCAGAAACGACTCTCTGGGCCTCCTGTGCCAAGTTTACAAACCAGGTAATGACTGCAGGATGTTCCAATAACAGCTCCCACATGCCGAGGGCACTCTGCCAAAGGCAAAGCAAGGCATGGAAAGGAAACCAATTTCATGGAAGGAAGGTACTGTGAAAGCTTGCTTCTTCTTGGCTCTCAATTTAAAACCATGTCATTAAAACTTAGGGCCTCAACAATTATACCTTTTCCACATCCAGCCCAGGAGCTGCAGCCAAGTGCCTGCAAACACCTGTGTTGGACTCCTACCAGAAATGAGCCACTCGCCTGCAGCCAAATTAGGCAGGAAGAATGAATTAATAAAGTACCCCCTTTCCTCTGTTCTCTTTGCTCTCTATTCATTTTACGATCCACTTAAAGATGTGACTTGAAGGAGAATAGAAGGAATGCAGGGAGTGGAGGTAAAGATCAAGGCTAGAACACAATGAAAGCATGAGAAGATGGTAGACAGGAGGAACTCTGCTAACTGCAGACACTTAATACTATTCTAGAAAGCACACAGAACCCAACCCCACCCTCCCACACCACACACTGAGCTTTGGAGCACATTCTCATTGGAGGTTAGTGCTTTGGATCTGTTGGCTCAGATCTAAACTGTGACTCAAGTTTCCTGCACTCATGTGCCTGTTTTGTCTTCAAAACTCCTTTGGGGAAATTGTCCTTGACGCTGATAACCGAGGAGCTAACAAGAAAACAGGTAAGGGAGAAGTCACATCTCAAGTTTGCTTTTTAATGCGATTACCCTATAAAAGCCACACATCTCATTTCCCCGTGCTGGTAGCATCTGGTTTCAACTACTGCCAAGGGGACTAGACTAAGTAATCCCTGGAAGAGGAGTGTGACTTATTGGTGCATTATTAGCTGTCTACCCAAAAAACACTCTAAGAGATTTGGTCAGGACACAATCCTGAAAGTCACTTGTTTAGGGGGAAGGGGAGATACTGAGAAAGAATTAAAAAAAAAATTAAAATCCCACAGGCTGTCTTCTCTCAAAACCCTTAGACCTGTACAGTATATCGTAGCCTGAGTCAGAATTATGAAGCTGTGGACAGGATTTTAGTGCTTTCCGGGTGACTTCCAGGTCCATGGGCCCCTGAATTTAATGGCAGTTTTGCTACATTCTCTCAGGAATTTTTCAGTGGCCAACTATGCAAGAGCTGTGATCAGAGCCTTGTTTTCAATAATGTTTGCACCTTCTAAGTCTTTAATTCACCTGAAGACTATAAGAACCTTAAGCCTCATGAAAGTGATTTAGTCACATTGTTAAAGTACAATTTTGGTAGGCAACTTACACTTGAAAGCCCCATCAAATCCCAGCACACAGGTGGCTGTGTGTGCACAAGCAGTCACCCCACCAAGGAAATAAAGTCTGCCATCAGTTAATCGTTTATAGCTCTTTAAAAATTGCCTTACAAGTAAAACTGCAATCACGAAACCAAAAAAAAAAAACACATTGTCCTCATTTTCCTGATGAGAAAACCGTGACTTGAACAAACTAGACGTTTTCCTGGTGCCAGAAGGCTGAAGGCTGCAGCCAAGACACTGATTGCTAACTCAGTGTCCTCACACTTATGGAAAAATTTAGCCATTCTTTCTGATAGCTGCCATTTTCAAAGATATTTTTTAAAGCTGCTGGTTTTCAAATATCTTCAAGAAAAAAAAGTCTGTCATCTGTTCTCCAACCTGGTCTTAGACTTGAGATTATTCTCTTACTTTTCTTTTTGCGATGTCCATGTTCGGGTTTTATCCTTTTTGGACCTCATGTATTTTCTGATGGTCATTCATCTTAAAACACACACACACATACACACACACACACACACACACACACACAAACACCCGAGTTTGACTAAAGCTACATGGCTTATATGATTGTGTGTGCTTCTAGTCATCAGGGATGCTTGCCACAGCTCTTGCTCTTGCCTCCCACCCTCGCCAACCTGAAATGCGGTACCTTACCCTTCCTCCCTTTTTTAACTATGAAAACGGAGCAAGCATTCTGTTGCTGCATTTGAAGGCAACAGGGATGCAGATCAAGGTCTGCAACATGTATGTCCTGTCCTTATGAGGTGATTCATTATAAACTATAGGTTGAGAACAACTCCCTTAAACTTGCAAGGCTGGGCTAGTGTAAAAAAGCCACTAAATCTTGCTTAGGGGACAATTTGACTTCATTATTCTGTTTTTACCACGTTTTATACTTTGTTCAGAACCGTTCCTATTGTTCACTCTCAGGACAAAGGTTCCTTTCAACCTTTTTTTTTTAAAATGATCTCTGACCTTTTCTCCTTACCTTAGCTCATGTTGCCTTCTAGAAATTTCCAAATTATTGAAGCCTTCATAATACTTCCTCTCCAATTAAATACTTTAAAGTTTTTCTCTATGAAATTTTGTTATTCTAAAAGTGAGAATGAGATTATGGAAATAAAGTTGGCAAACCATAAGCTAAATCCAGCCTGTGGCCTAGTTCTTAGGGGATCCAGCCCAAGGCCTAGCTCTTTAAGGACCCAAGCTGAAAATGGTTTTTACATCTTTAAAAGAACTGAGAAATCAAATCAAAGAATGTCAGTAGATAGAGGCAGAAGAGAGCAGAATGCTTTTAAGGGAAGAATTTGCCAGAACCTTCTCCTAGACTGTTGTACATAACCCTCCCTTGAGTCCCTCTGTTGCTGGCTTTCACAATCTTCATTCTTTCAAACTTTCTCCCAAGTCTGCTAAAGTAGACAGTCTAGGATTCCAAGGTGACAAGTCACAAACAGAAACTGAACCCTAAGGCTTGTGATGATCCATGTGACATGATGTGACCAAAGCATCTGAGAACTTCCTCAAGTCCTCCTTTGCTCCACACCACTTGTGTCTGTGTGTCTGAGTGTGTGTGTGTGTCTGTCTGTGTGTGTGTCTGTCTGTCTGTGTGTCTGTCTGTGTGTGTCTGTCTGTGTGTGTCTGTGTGTGTGTCTGTCTGTGTGTGTGTCTGTCTGTGTGTGTGTC
>LOJH01002916.1:18667-59493 GCA_001685095.1 Ellobius talpinus
GTGTGTCTGTGTGTGTGTCTGTCTGTGTGTGTGTCTGTCTGTGTGTGTGTCTGTCTGTGTGTCTGTCTGTGTGTGTACATGTGTGCGAGCATGCACACATGTACATGTTGTACATGTGGAGTATCCAGGGTCACAGAGAGCAACTCCTGACACCACAACCTTTACATTCCCACTTCATTTTTCTCCTGGAAATCCTGCCCATCTCTCTTCCCAGTGCTCATGGAAAGAGGAAGACATAACATCCAGGTAGGGTAAGTGGAAGACAGCAGCAAGTATAGGTAGGAAAAGAAGTCTAAAAAATGTCTGCCCCAGAGGTTGTCCCAGATGGCGAAAATGGATCCTCATGGTTCAGTTGTCCTGCCAGGAGAGAAGCTATTCTATGTAGTAATACGGCCTCTCATTGGTTCCCAGCTGCTCAACCCCAAAATAATTACACAGAAACTGTATTATTTAAATCACTGCTTGGCCCATTANTTGGCCCATTAGCTCTAGCTTCTTATCGGCTAGCTCTTACATATTAATTTAACCCATTTCTATTAATCTGTGTATAGTCACATGGCTGTGGCTTACTAGCTAAAGTTCTCAGCATCTGTCTCTGGCAGCTCCCTGACTTCTCCTCCGACTCTGCCCTTCTTTCTCCCAGCATTCAGTCCAGTCTTCCCTGCCTAGCTCTGCTCTGGCCCGCCCTCCTCTTCTATAGCTCAAAGCAGTTTCTTTATTAACCAATGGTATACAGAGGGGAATCCTACATCAATTCTATTCTAGTTATTTATTATTAGTAGTTTTGTTTTTCAAGACAGATTTCTGTATGTAACCCTGGCTCTCTAGGAACTCACTCTGTAGACAAGGCTAACCTTGAACTCACAGAGACCTACCTGTCTCTGCCTCATGAGTGCTGGGATTAAAGGTGAGTGGCACTTCCTTGGGACTGAGGGAGGCTATTTCAAAAGAAGCCACTGTGGGGATCAGACAGCTATATGAACCACCCTGCAGGACAGATTAGGGATTCGACAATGATGGACAGTAACTGATGGACAAGACCACCTTTTGACTAGGACCACTTAGCTTTCTATACCTCTTGTTCTCTATTTAAACCTGAACCTCATGTCAGGATTGCAAAGACAGACTTGGGAGTTACAGGGCTTCTATTGTTTACTTCCCCATGATAGTCTTGCTGAATAAATCTCCTTTCTCTAGTTTCCACTATTACTTGTGTCTTTAACTGGAATGTTAGGAAAGATGGCTGAGCCTCGTTTGTTGGTCTTGCCAGATCCCAAGCTTTGACTCTCAAATACACAGTAACATGAGTCCACATTGTATTAGAAACTGGTACACACATACACGCACATACTCATACATACACCCTCCCCCCACAATACACAAATATGTTATATTTGAAACAAGATCTTTCTATATAATAACCAAGATTCACCTTGAAATCATGGTGATCCTCCTTTCGTGGCCTCCTGAGTACTGGGATCACAGACATAAGCTACCACGCCCAACTGATTCTCTTGCATTTGAACAATGCCTCCTTTCTCTTTGTGAATCCCCTGTTAGCTGTGTGAGGTGTGACCAGAGAAGTAAGGAGCCTGGGAAGCAGTGACAATGGGTCCCTGGGGGAACAGGGCATTGGCATGCAGGTTGTGCAGCCAAGCCTGCCTGTTTTTCCCAGAGGGACTGCAGAGCCTGAGTATGTTGTGAGCTGGTAACAGCACATCCTGTGAAAGATTCCGCTGAAAACCCTGACCATGATGGGTATAAATATGCTGTGTGCCAGCAAAACAAGATGAAGGGAAAATGAAAGACTACGCACCTGAGTAAGCTTTATAGCCAATACCTACCCAACTGCAGGCACACACTGCTCATATAGTAAGCGAAACTAACACTCAACCAGAGAGAGTAGATTTAGGAGAGAAATATAAAAGCAATAACAATTATAGTGTCAAGGGAAAAGATCCTTGCGAGCCCAAAACATTCTTCCTATCAGAATGGAAGAAGTCCACATAGCTATTTTTATTGCTTAATAAATGTTTACTATTGTTTTCTAATGTAAAGCTTAGATAGGATGAAACATTTATTCATGGTCCCATAGTTACAAATGACAAAACAAGAATAGACAGTCTGGGAGAGATAAAGGGAGCAAACACAGATGGCACCAGATAGATCAGCATCCTAGAAGCTCTCTAATTTTCAGCAACTTACTCTCTGAGCTTCAGTTTGCTCATTGCTACCATTGGGACAGCTTCCCGGGGTCTTAGGAGGACTAGAGACTCTTTCTACTGAGAATGGCTCACCTCTAGCTGACCTCTAGAAGGAAGGAGGACAGACAGAGGCAGAGGGATTGGGCGTTCCTCCTTCAGGAAGTGGGGGAAAGTCTTGCCATATGTCCATATCTGTTTAGACTTGGGGAAAAAAAGAAAGAAAAGAAAACAGGTGGTTGTCTCAATCAGTCCTACCCAAACTAGAGGATTCCAGGATACCAAGCATTTCAACCTTGGGGCTAGAAATTCTGAGAAAAACTTGGCAAATTAATTCCCTTACCTCTACTGTTCCATGAATACTAGAACCCCTCAAAGCTTAGAAACATCCATTGCTTTGCTACTTCTGCCTTTGAAATTGATTTTCTTTTTTAAAAAATCATTTTTCTTGAATCTTTCTGAACATATTCAAGTAGTAAGAAATATTAGCAGTGATTTCCAGTCTGAAAAGAGGTGTCAGGAGAAGCAAACAGGTGGAAAATATATGCCCAAATCACGCCAGCCTGGGAGTCTCCATTCTCTTCCTGCACTGCAGCCAGCTAGTTGGGAGGTTACCAGGTGAGCACTCTGTCTGAACATGGAAAAGTCTCTAGTATTTTGTCAGTAATGAGGATAGAACCTAAAGTTGGCAGACTCACTTTGAAAGGCAATAAGGAGTCACCCGAGGGAGCTGCGCAGGAACATAACCCATGATTTGTCAAACATACTATACTCAGGATTAGGACTGTTTATAATCTGAAATAACTTAATTTAGAAGATAAAATTAAATTCCAGGAATAATTACTTATAATGAAACAACAACAACCACCTGGAAACCAATGATTTGTTGATGCAGAGCAGAATGCATTAATGTGGGAGCTGAAGACACAGTTTCACAGTGAAGAGCACATACTGCTAAAACAGAAGACCTAAATTCACTTCCTAGTACCCGTATTGGTGACTCACAACTACCTGTAGAATTTGACACACACACACACAAGTACACACAAAATTTAAAAATGAAATAAATCTTTAGAAGAAATTTGTTCATAAACTGTGGCATATTTGTAACGGAATATTATGCACCAATGAACTGAAACTAAAGGGCGTCCAAGAACATGAATAAATCTCAAAAAATGTGATAGTGAACAACAAAAGAAACACCACGGAATCAACTAACCTGGGCTCACAGGGGCTCACAGAGACCAAGCCGATAACCAGGGAGTCTATATGGGACCGACCTAGGCCCTCTGCATATACGCTACAGTTATGTAGCTTCTTGTGGGACTCCTAACAGTGGGAGCAGGCACTGCCTCTGACTCTGCTGCCTGCTTTTGGGACCCTTTCCTCTTACCAGGTTGCCTCGTTCAGCCTTAATAGGAGAGGAAGTGCCTAGTCTCACTGCAACTTGCTATACAGTAACTGGTTGATATACATGGGAGGCCTGACCTTTTCTGAAGAAAAACAGAGGAGGAGTGGATGATGTATGGAAGAGGGGAGGTGGGGAAAGGACTGGGAGGAGAGGAGTGAGGGGAAACTGTAGCTGGGATATATAAAAACAAAAATAAATACCAAAAAATATAATCGTGAAACTAACAAAGAACCTCACAGCAGAATAAGTTTCCTTTTGTACAGAATTAACAAGCAAGATGAAGCAACATATAATTTGGGGATAGCTTGATACAAATTAAAACCATAAGGAAAGCTAAGAAAATGGCTGGTTACCCTGAGGACCAAGGCAGGGATAAAATGAGAGCATTTAGCTCAAAAGACTTTCATAAGACCTGGAAATAGTCTCACTTTAAGATGACTGGCAGGATCGTGAATGGTCATGACTGTAAATGTACTTTTAAGCCACTCTTATGCCTCCACACACTTGAGTCTATGGATACATTAATTAAGCTCTATTATTGCCATGTATGTAGGATGTGAACAAGAATGGGTGCACATATGCCACAGTACATGGGTGGTGGCTAAAGGACGACTTTCAGGCGTCAGGTCGCTCCTCCGCTCAGCACAGGTTTCGAGGTATGAGCACAGATCATCACACTTGAGTGCAAGGCTTTTGACTCACTGAGCAATCTTGCCAGCCTGTCTATGAATATTTTGTTTTACAATTTAAAAATAAATGTAACATAAATACATGTGTGGTCCCTTGGGTTGTCCCTGCTCTCTGTGCAATAGGAGTCAAGTGATACCACCAGCATCGGTCTCTGCAACTACAGTCGGAATGTGTGTGTCTTCCCGAAATTCATATGTTGATATCCTAACCCTTTGGGAAGAAAACTTTATGGTATTTTCAGTAATGAAAATATAAAATCGATGGACTAGCTTTAAAGGAACAAGGCATACTTCTGTGGAGATGAACAGTGTAGCCTATGACTCAGGGAGTTTGCTACTCCCAGGAACCCAAATGGGCTCAGAGTACATAAGAAGAAGGCACAAGGGACTTGCCCTCCTTTCACTATCTGAAGACCCAGCAAGATGCTGGAGAGCAAGACTCCACTAGACACTGAATCACTGACTTGGAACTTCCCAGCCTCCAGGACTACAAGATATAAATTTCTGCTTTCCATAAGCCACTCAGCTCACAGAATTCCATTATGGGAGCATGAATGGACCAAGACAATGAGAAACGTAAATTTTATGAAACGATTTTGGAACATAGAAATGAGCCCTATACATCAAAGGGCGCCACGAAATATAAGCTTTTCTGGTAGTGATTTCTACCCTGCCGCTTTCTAGGTTGCTTTACAAACCTGCCTCTCTCGCTCATGTGTGTCTTCTCAAAGCCTCTAAAAGTCTTTCTATAGGAAGCAGAAGCAGGCAGATCTATGTGAGTTTGAGGCCAGTCGGGTCTACAGAGCAAGTTCCAGGACAGCCAAGGATACACAGAGAAACCCTGTCTCAAAAAAAAGTCTTTCTATAAACTCCAAATCTATTAGTTTTTCTCACCTTACAGAGTCAACCGCTCTTATAGTTAGATAGATACATAGAGATATAGGTGGCGTGGCATTATATTGAATCTTAGCAGAAAAACTATTGACTTCTACAACAAAATACTTTCAGACAGAAAAAGACACAGCCGAGTAGAAATCTTCACATGCTCAGCAGGAGGAGAGTTGGAAGAGAAACTCACAGGGAAGACAGGTGTTGACTGCCTCGGGGATGAAGAAAATGAGACCCAGTAACTAGCACACTCATTCTCAGCTGGCGACTTTATCCTTGCTCAGGAGGGCAACAGAAGACCTTCAATAGGGAGCCCACTTATATATCAGTTAGTCTACAGGCAGGGGATTCAACTTCTGCTTCCTGGTTCTGTTCCAAAAGAGAAAGGGAAACCCCTCCCACCAAAAAAAATCCATCTCAGTTCTCGATTCCCCATTTCCTAAATTACAGAAGATCTAGTCACCACATTGCTCCTCTTCTTCCAGGCCTCCAGCTACCTCTCCTCTGGAGGAACCCTCTCGCTGGACCAGAACAGCTTTGCTTCTCAGGCTCTGGTTCCAGCCCTTCTCCTGCCTTTTCCTCCAGTATCTCCAGTCAATCTCATATCCTGACGTCTATGTGAAACAGTTTTTAAACTGAGGAGTTCCTGGGTCTTTTTCTAAGATAGTCTTCCTTCCTCATTCCACATTCATTTGAACACTCCTAAAACATTAGTCTGCTATCAGCAAATTGACTGTTCCTCCCTGTATCTCTGGCCTAGGTTTCTCTTTAGAGTTCCAGAATCATTTACCCGATTGATTTTCTGGTATATCTACTTGTACTTCTTAGACACCTCAGATTCAGCATGTCCACAGTACCCTTCTTCACTGAACACCCCGATAAGCCCCCACTCCTCACAGCTCAAGGCAGGACGCTAGGAACCACGCCACACACATCCCTTCTCCTGTAGTTTATTTCGACGAAGTCTTATCTCTTCAGCATCTGAAATGCTTCTCACTTTTCTCCCTCTATACTGCCCAACTCCATAGCAGATAACATACACCTTCAAATTGATCCTCAGTCTGGCTTCCCTTAGCCATTCTCCACAGTCCAGCCTGAACAATCTTCAGAAACTATAAACCTGAGCATGGTCACCCCCGCAAGTGCACATGAATGTGAATGTACACATAAAGAGACACAGAGATAGACAGACAGACAGAGAGAAGGAAAGACAAGACAGTCAGAAGGGCAGACAGAGAGAAGGACGGATGGACAGACAGACAGACACACACACACACAATTTTCAATTATTGGTATTTGCCCTGAGTTTTAAAACAAACTCATTGAAAAACTTAGCAGTCCCTGCCCCCTGCATCTGGCTATCAGGTTTCAGCTTCACCTGTCTCCCACGTCTTTGTTCTAACCTTCCTGTCACTTCTTCTGGAAAGTTCTCATCATCATCATGAGCTGGGATGACTGAATGATACCTGTCTCCCATACTACATTGCTAGTGTGGTCCAAGATCCTGCTTGTGTCGTGACCTCTCCCTAGTGCCTCGCAGACTCTCGGACCCAGCTCAGGCATCTCACAAACACTGGTTAAGTAAATGAATCATCTCTCTTTTCCCTTATCGGATGATCCAGGATATTTTATACTGGCATTTCTCTAAATCCTGCATGTATCTGCCTGAATTTGTATATTTAAAGGGATCATAATTAAGAGTTATTGACTGAACTACAGGAGAGAAAGTAATTAGAGTAAGTTATCTCTGATCTCTCATAGGCTGGAAAAAATGAAGGAATGAATCACTTAATGAAAACCTAAAAATTGAAAACACTTCAATATCATGACTGGAGGCGTGAGAGAAAGGTTTTTAACAGTGTCCTCAGGTTGAGATAGTCCAGGGTCATGAGATTTCCACCTTCCGTGTTAGAATGTCTGTTGGTATTCTTGTTCGGGACTTGTTTAGGCAGCCATGTTGACAAGCCAAGCCATGCGTGTGTCTTCCCTGACATTTCTAGGAGAGACAGTCTCACAGCAAACTCCTCATTCCTCTGCCTTTTACACTCTTTGTGCCTCCTCTCCTACAGTGAGGCTTCCATCCTAGACAAAGTCAGGCAACTCAGGAATTCTAAGTGGGAGAAACAGTCCTCCTTAGGGAACACCCCTGGTTATTCAATACCAAGTGGTCAGTCCTGAAGTTATATACAAATAAGTAACACTAACATTATGTGGGCTGGAGAAGGATGTATTTTATATTTATAATATATTTTAAATGATAAAATACATCTGTTAATATAATATGTATTAAAGGAAAACAAACCATAAACTTGAAAGAGAAAGTGAGGGAGTACTTGAGAAGGGGTAGAGAGAAGAAAGGGAAGGGGAAGTGATGTAATTATATTTTAATTTCAAAAATTAAAAATGTATTAATTAAAAAACCTGAGATAAAATATTTTAAAAATTATAAGCCAGGTATAATGTCACATGGCTATAATCAATCAGAAGACTGAGGTAGGAGGATTCCCATGAGTTTAAAGCAAGACATATGTAGAAAAGTCTGTCTTATTAAAATAAAATAAAACCATATATAGCAGGATAGTTAACTGAAGGATTAATTTGGACAGAAGATGAAGAAATGTACATTTAGTGTGCATAGAGGGGATGAATTTGGGGTAGAAACAGGTAGTCAAAAGCATATATAAATTCAAAATTTTGCTAAGTGTTATCTCTAAATAGTTACAAGGGTAGAGTCTGCATTATCTGTGGTTTATAAATGTTTAGCCATTAATTTCCTTTTGTACTCTCCATTTCAGAAAATGATGGCTTTATATTCTTTCTTTTACAAAGCACAAATGAGGTTTATAGGCAATCAACGCATTTAAACAAGATACAGCATTTGCCTAAAAGACCAAGATCAAGGCAGAAAACATTTAATGTGACTGCTTTGATCCACAAATACAAATCAGTAAGCGAATATCTGAAAAAACTGAAAGTCAGAATTCATACAAGAAAATGCTGTAGGCAAGAACATTGACTTTTCCAAGAATACATAGATTTTAGATTTTGCTTGGAAGAGTCAACACTAGCAAGGCTTCCAGCAGGTGGCACTCTGAACCAATTAATGAGAAACTGGTTCTGGACTCAGCCGCTTTTAAAAAATAAAATCCTTCCCTTTAGTGACATATGAATTCTGAACACATACTCCGGAAATGAGAAATCCACACCCTGTATAACACACACACACACACACACACACACACACATACACACACAAAGAGGGGGGATTTGCCATAAGAAAGCAAGTAATACTGTTAAGTTATGAAGACAAACAAGCTGGACATGCATATATATATATATATGTATGTATGTATGTATGTATGTATGTTTGTAAAGGTGTGCAGACTGAAAGTAATTCTAAGAGCCAGTCTGTCTTCTCCTAATGGGCCCTTAGCACTGCCTAGTAAATATTCTAGTACTCAGTAGTATTATCCTCTCACACCAAATAATAGTCTATTTTCTGTGCCTTTTTCAAACATTGAACACCTTCTCCTCTGGGCTCTTCTCTCATGACCTGCCCTCTTACTATGAACGAAGGGGGCAGGAACAGCCATAGGAGCTGCCACCCTCCATGAATTGTCAGATGTAATCTTCTCATCTCACATGCAAATCCACATGCCCCCTTTTTCCTCCCAACAGTAGCCCAAGGAGCTGGCCCTTCAGCTACCCAAAGTCATGCCTTTATTGATGCTCCTCTGATGGCTGATCCTCGGGAAATAGGTGCTCCTCTGTAAATGTCTGCTCCTCTGTAAATGAGTGATCCTCTATAAAATGGGTGCTCCCCTGGTGAGTGCTCCTCTGTAAATGGGTGCTCCTCTGTAAATGGATGCTCCTTTGGAAATGTCTACTCTGTAAATAGTGATCCTCTATAAAATTGGTGCTCCCCTGGTGAGTGCTCCTCTGTAAATGAGTGATCCCCTATAAAACGGGTGCTCCTCTGATGGGTGCTCCTCCCACGCAATTAGAAACTTGGGCAACCATATGCCATTTAATTTCTCTCTTGAACTCTACTTCTCCATGATTTTATTTATAATGCTTAAGATAGTTTCCTATCTCTCCTACTAAAATACAAATGAAAAGTGGAGCCATATACATAACACTTTGGCCATGACCTCATCATTGTTGAAACTTAATTAGTGATGAGCTGGAGTCGGGGTTCAGGGTGAGAGTGCTTGTCTAGCAAATTGAGCCTGGGTTCACAGATGGCAAATAGATAAGCTTGAAATTCAGTGGCAGGTAGAGTGAGATTTTACAATACTTTCCTAGCTATGATATTTATTAAGGGCAAAGTCCCAGGATACACAGTTACAAACAAGCAAGCATCCTCAGACACCTCACTTTCTAGCTCAACCTTTCTAACATTTAACAGTCAAACCTTCAGGAGCTTTCTGTATGCATGCATGAATGATTTCTTCCCCTCCACTGCTTCTGCTGTCCCTTCCAATCTCATTTTTACTTCCTGCTCCACTGCATCTGAATATCGGCCATCAAGGATCTCCAAGTCACTTTGATGGACATGTTTTCATTATTGTTGAGTCGACTTCTCAGTCACATATGACACTCAGCAATATCACATCTTAAGCCTTCCCTTCCACTGCTCCAGCCATGGTAATGTCCCTTCCCTCTTGTCTTCTTTCCCTTGCCAGTCTTTTTCTAATGCCTCTCTGCCCTGTCATTCCACGCTGCAGTTTCCTAGTCCAGTCGTAAGTCCTTCCTCCATAGAGAGTGTGACACTTCCCCTTAGCTATCTCAAAAAGTGCCTCAGAAACAAGCACTCTGAATTAAACTCTTTCCTCCCTTGTATTTCCTTCTTTCATTAGATTAGAAAGCAGTACGCGGGTAGCGAAGCAGGAGCCTTCTTGTCGGGGCCTACGCCTCTATGCCATTTTCAAAACACGAACAATTGCAATCTCGCTTCGAAGCTACCACTAGGTCACCTGAGTCTCTTTGTAGCCACTATTAGCTGTTAATTTAATCCAACTCAACCTGGATTTTGCAGCTTCTGGTGGAATCATCTACTGTGTTCCCAGGATGGTTCCTGGTGGTTGTCTGCCCCATTCTCTCAGCAATATCTGAGAAGTAGATCCAAAATACAAAACTGATCTTGCTAGTCTCTCACATTGTTCTCTGAAGTTTTCCTTTTTTTGAGATTAAAATGCCAAATGTCTTTGAGGAACCAACCACAGGACCCTTCAAGGTTTTGCTCTTGATTCTCCACCCAGCTTCATACCAAACCTCCTTCTCCCTTAGGCATCATAGTCAAATAAAGCTGTGTTCCATTCCTTTACACCGGACATTTTCCCTCCTACCATAGGACCCCAGTATGTGCTATTGCTCTATCAAGAAAACTTGTTCTTTGTCTTTAGCTTGGCCATTGCCTGCTTATAGCTTCAAGCCAAGGGGCATTCCAGAAGCATTTGCATGGTCTCTAAAAGAGCTCACACCCCCTCTACGCACACAATACCTCTCTGTCTCCATAGACATTGTCTACATTCACAGTTCACAGTTTGAATTCTGCATGTATACATGGGAAAAATCTCATTTGGTTCATCATTGTACCTGGCTTGGTGTTTTGCACATAGTGTATACTAAATTAATATTTAGCGCATACCAAATTAGTATTCATTTATGAATAAATAAATTGATGTTTGTTTATATGAACGTGTGGATTTCTTGCCACCTAGCCTGTATCGAGACTTTTTTCCCTTTGATCTCTAAATGGGTGCTCAGGGACCCCCAAACTCATTTTAATATTAATATAACTGTGCTTTTATAAGTCATGCATTCCAGGAAGTGTTAGGAGGCATGCCAGGTATCTTTTCTATGCCAAGTTTTGAGATCAAATGGTAGCTGTTGGACCTCAAAAGGACAGATAAAATCAAGGAAAACTCAAATCTGCACCAAATTATCAAGGAAGTCTAAGATTTCAGAGAAATGTGCTCGACACGAGTCCCTTTAGGACCTGCTGCCTGAATCCTGGGAGTGAGCAACCGCTCTCTTCTTTCATTAGATGCACATTTAAGTAAAAAATTAAAAAGCTCCGTTAGAAGTTTGTATATAGCTGGAAAAAGAAAAAAAAACCTTTCATGTTTGCTCAAAATAAATTTAACTGGTTCTAAATTGTCTGCTATTTTAGGCGGTACATTTCCTGAAAAGTGGTCTGTAGAGGCAGCCAAAGGAAGACAAGATTATTAGGGGTTGTTAGCGGCTTTCAGCAGATACGGTACTGAGCGTCTGACTGAGCTTTAAATCCATGGCAGGGACTTCTCCAGAAAGGTCCCTGGCCAGTAATGCAACCATCAACTCCTAGTCCCCTGCCACCTCCCCAGGCATTTGCTTTTAGCCTAATTCCATGTCTCAAGATACCTACTTAATTCTGTCGGCAGACAAACCTACCCTTCTACCTCACTTTGAAGCCCTGCCTGATACCCTGTGAAGGCTTTGCATGACCTTCACCATGAAACCTAGGAAACCCAGCTTCCAGGGCCAGCACCAGGACTGCTCTACTGTATCTCTGCTCGCACCGCTGGAGAGAAATTCGGGGAGAAAATGTTCCTGGAATAGAATGACTATTTAGAATGTATTGGACACTTCTTTATGTATTCCTAAACTCCATTAAGCAAAAACATTTATAAGAGCCAGATTCTCAATCCCGGCTAAATCCCTCAAACCCCCAATACACACAATCTGAAGATTGGTTGAAAGAACACCCCATAAACAAAAGAAAAATGATTGTGTGAGGGCCTTTACAGTGAAACCAAGTATCTGAACACACATATTTTACCTTATTTCTGTCTTCTGCGCAGGTCATTTATTAAGTGAGCGAATCAGAGCTCAGGGAGTTCTAGTGTGTGACCCCAGGGAAGCAGCAAACCTTCAGATTCAGACCCAGTTCTGTGCTGCCTCCACTACACTCATGGTTTCCAATTCACCTTACCTTAATGCTCCAGGTCTTGTCATGTATGATCTCAGGAATCATCACAGAAAAATGTCTTCATCACAGGAAAAAGTTTTTGTTTCATTTTAAGACCTAATCATTCTCTAAGGATAGAATAGAGAAGCTAAAGGGATCCTATTTGATTGTAATTTCAGGACTACCAAAGGCAAAAGCACAAGACTGCTTTAGGAAGAAACAACCCTTTGCTATTAGTTTCAAATACAATGACATGAATATTTTCTCTTGTAGGTGACAATTATCGGATGCCCCAGTGCCTTACTCTGCTCCCTTTGCGAGACTGTGGGCCCAGCAGACTTGTGGGCCTGCCTGCATCTCAAACCATGTCTATCCTCGATCAATAGCCAAAATCAACCTTTCAACTTGATGACCCATTTCTCTGTGGAAACTCATCAGTGTGGCCCACACATCACTAGCCCATAGCTCTTTGTCAGTATTTGTCCAAGGCTCTGGAATTGCCCCCTCAAAAGCGATTTGAAAATTTGACAGAGTACTTCTGTTGTCACGAGGAAGAGGGAACCATGACTAATCGTAGATACAATGAATACCTGAGAATTTTCCTCCTTGCCATGTTCAAGCGTATCTCACACAAAGCCTTTCCCCGGTCATGTGCTTATCTTTAATGACCTATTAAAAGCTTTTTGCTTGATATCTGAACCTATAGTCTAACTTGTTTTTATACATAAAGACCTTATTTTCTTTATGATTTCAGGCATGTCCAAAGTGCAGTCCATTGGCTTCTTGCATCCAGGATAACTATGAATACAGCCCAATACAAAAACATAAACTTATGTAAGTTAAGAATTTTTTTCATAATTTTATTTTGCTTGTGGAACTCAACCACAAGATAGTTGACACCATCTTGTTATATTGACAAAAGATTGAGTATGCCTAGAAACATCTTAAATTTCCAAGAATTGACATTACTTTGTGCTATTAGCTTTGAAACAAAATAGGACTTCATTTGGTAAAATGCAGTAAGAAAAGGTGTTCCTTGCCTTGGGGAATCACCAGTGTTGGGGATCATGCTTCCCATAGCTAAGCCAACCATCAGCACGTCAGCACTGATTAGCCTGTGTAGCTGATGCATTCAGGGAGATGCTGCTCCATGACGGACAAAGATTACAACCATGGCCTTCACATATGAAAACAATATTACAGGCGCATCTCCTTTTTATTTTATATGCTACAATTATTAGGACATTCCATGGGTTTGTTATAGCTACCGGAGTAGAAAGGTGATATTACCACTAAACTATAATTTAATCATAAGAATAGGAAGGCTTCATTACCTATAAATTTTATATTGGGAGAGTAGAGGAGATGTGAGAAAATATTGTATTTAAGTAGCTTGAGTTAGTGTGGCATCATTTAGTAACACTCCCACTCTTAATGGATACCCCCACGTGCACACACACACACACACACACACACACATATATCCCACCACACCAACATCTGGACTTTCCACCCAACTGGACCCTACGTAAGATGTCTTATTCTTACCACCTCTTTGTTCAAAGTTTCTAACTTCTGAATCTCATCTTATCCTTCTTCAATCAAATATTCATTCAGATAGCACCCCCAAGAGGTCTCCCAGAATCATCACTCTTCATACCATTCTTTATCCCCTCATCCCTAAAATTCCTTCACAGCACCTATCTCACCTCAAATTCCATGGCAATATTTATTTACCTATCATTTGTCTTATCATAAGATTATTCATCTACAAGAGATGTGGGGGCTACTGTGTTGGGGGCAAGTACCTGGAATGATGGGAATGGTATTTAATAAATGCTATTGAGGGAATGAATTAATGCATGAAGATACTGTCCATGTTCCCGCTCCCTAGGAGCTAAGAGGAATCACTTTCTTGCTCCTATCTTCATAATTCACCGCCAATCTAAATCAGCATTAATTCTTTCATATATATCCATCAAATGCCCAGCATATATCAGGCACTGAGAATACAGTAATAAATAAAACATATCTATCCACATACTTTGCAATTAATAATCAGCTCCAGTACCGCTAAAGCATTTGAACCACACAGTGTAGTGACTTTATAAAAAAAATCTATTTCTATTTTGTATTTTGAGCATCTTTGAAATTCAATAGTTAGAATATTCTTAAGTTAGAAATTTTCTCTCATGTAGTAAGAGGAAAATTGTTAACCAGAAGAATTTTTATCAGTGTAGGAAAAAACTGATGTCCTTCAAGTTCCCAAAACGTCATCCCTCAGGGGTAGACAGATACAGCCAAAAGCAAAATGAGGTTTAAGTATATGGAAACTTCTGGAACCGTAAAATGAAGTGACTAGCCAATGTCTCCACCTAGCTAGCTGAGAAGAAAAGTCCCCTTATTTGAGGCACAGAGGGATCATTGTCTTCAGAAAGACCCTCCCAGATAGGAACATCCTGTTAGTTTTCTTTCCTAGGTGTCCCAAATTAGCCCCAGTGTCAGATGACAGCAAACAGAAGTGATGACTTAGACCTTTGCATGCCATCAGTCTGTGACCAGGCATCTTTCCCATGTGTGCAGCTTCGGTGGGGGAGACTGTAAACAAACAGAGGCTTCATATTTGCACAGAGATACACAATGGACTTTCTCACTGATTTTCATATTTGTAGGAAAGATCATATAACCTTGTGTCTATAAATAAGCAAAATAAAGTTCATAAAGTAACTGTGACTTATGCCCAGGTCCTCTGATTCCAAATTAGAAATCAGTGAGGAAGGCTCAAGTTAGGCCAAGGGAATAGAACGTGACAAAAGGAGCTAGCCATATTACACCATGATCAAGTATGATTAAACTCCAAAGCAAAGCCTACTTAGGTACACACACCTTCCCTGATTTCACTCTTATCCTTGGTCTTTATGATTTCATGACATCCAACTATTAATCTTGTGACTTTTCTAGCCATGAGAATCTTACAATGTTGCTGAATGAACTCACGTCCTTGCTCTGACACTTGACAGCACACCCGGAAAGAGCCTCCTTCCACCCTCTGAACTTTTACTGTTCCCAGCCAGGGATATGAGATGGGAAATGAGAAAGACATGTGTCAGACTGAGTCTGTGGTTGGAAAATATGACTCATCCCTTCCCCAAACTCCCTCCACTTCCTCATACCCCTTTCTCCACATACACTAATATTTTCTTTCAGCTTAGAATTCAAAACAAATAAGAAACAATATGTCAATTGAGAAACAAATAAAAGTTTCATGAAGGGATTTGGGGGGAATGTCTGGCCTCAACTTTGAACCCAAAGGACTGATGTGGTACATGTGACTGGCATACTGTAAGATAACTCAGAGAGATGGGGTTATGTTGGCTCTAACTACAAGAATCTTCAGTCCCTTTAAAATATGGCTGCTTCAAAAGATGGGTATTAGTTTCAACTTCCTGCAAATCTGCCCATTTCAGAGAAAGCACACACCTCCATCCACAGTTTGATTCTGTGTTATCAGTTCCTCAACCCTTAACATGGTTTATGTCCAAATATGCACCCTCCTTCCTCCTGCCCCAGCATCCTCAGAGTGCAACTGGATGACTGTGTCCTCTGGTCTCCTTCCCAAGAAGTCCCACGTGGGAGAGATGCTGACTTTCGCCAGGAGGCAAGGGAAGGTGTCTTCTCAAGTTTCTCAGGATCACCTGAGGTGGAGGTCAGTTCTTGGCAAGGGCAGCGCCATCTAGACCAGCAGCAAATGCACAAGGCAGGGAGCCAGGCCAGCTCCAAATAGAAACCCCAGTCAGTTCAGTCAGTCCAGGCTCCCAGTCTCGTTGAATGCAGCCTGTCAGATGAGACCCAGAAAGCTGGCAGAAGTAAATGAAGGATGCCAGGAGTGAGAAAACAATTTGTTGGAAATTGCAATAATGACATTTACATACATATAGGTAAAGCACAACAAACTTCACATTAAAGCGCACTTAAGGGAGACCTTTAACGTCCCAGGGACAAGCTCAGCCGACTTGCTCCTGGCAATTAGTTGGGTGTTTTGTAGTTTATTCCACGGAGACAAAGAGCAGAACATGATTACATGTCACCTTACAGATGGATACATGAATGATGAGCCGTAGCATCCCAAGTGCTAGGAACGCAAAAGCATAGCTGACAAAGAGTATGAGAAATTACCCTCCATATGAACCCAGCTGTTCTCCGACTCTGAAAGGAGCTCTTTGGTCAAGGTGGATATTATCTTAGAGAACAATTGGCCATTTCCTCTTTGCATGAGGGTCAGTCTGCTCCCAGTATTCTGAGAGAGAGAGAGAGCGCCACAGTAGTTATAAAAACCTGTGACCAGGCATCTTAGTTGTTTTGTGTCTGTTATGATGAGGCAAAAGAGTGTATCAGCTGAGAAGAAAGATGCAGCAGACATCCAAGCCTCCACCACATGATGAAAGTCAGCTAGGGAGGCAGGAAGAAGGAATGAAGATGGAGGGAGGCAAAGGGAGGGGAAGGGCTAAGATTCCCAAGTAAAAGACTTCTGCTTCTCTCCTCAGAGCCTCTATGGAGGAATAAATATAATTACCAACCTAGTATGACAGCATTCAAAACAAAAGAGGCACGTGCCAGGTGGTCATCTCTGCCGGGACTCGAACCCGGAACCTCTGGATTAGAAGTCCAGCGCGCTCGTCCATTGCGCCACAGAGACCTCACCACACACACAGCATCAGCACCAGAACTGAAAAAGCACATACCTTCTGCATCACCGAGCCATCTCAGCATCCTGCTCTCTGAGCGGTGGGGGGGACAGGGACAGCTGGAAAATCTGGAGTGGAGATCCACCAGCCGGCTCCATCAAAGCTTTTCTCAATATTGTGGGTCTTAGGTTCCTCAGAGGATTCGAAGAATGTGACAGCAGTCATTTTCTAAGTCCCAGGATCCCTAAAAGATCAGGACAGAACAGGAGCCTTTGCTCGACATTGCACTCCATCCCTAAGGGAGGATAACGGGAAAGTCTCTCTATTCTCATGCTAATGAAGCAGGGTACACTCAGCCTGTGGGAGAAGGCAGAAGCCATCTCTACTTCCACCCCCATTTCCTCACTGTGGTTTCATCCTGGTCCAGATATTCTCAGGCAAGGGCTGGGGAAAGCAGAGGGATTCCGGAAAACCCCGATTCCGGAAACAAAGACTCCTACTGCTCTGTAAAATCACCATGAGCAGCATCGGAGAAAGTCAGGGGAGTCAGGCAGGGGGAGACTGGGTCCTTCCTTGCCATTAGCTTTAAGAACTGTTTGTGTCAAGCCCAGAGAAGAGGTCCAGGAATCTGATAGGATATTTCTTCAGCATCCTCACTGAAACTGAGAATGAAGAGGGGAAATGGAGTCAGAAAAGTATATCTCTGTGAGAGTAAGAGTGTACATCCATATGTAGGTTTGTGTGCATGTGTGTGTCTGCATGTGTGTGTGTACATGTGTGTGTGTGCATGTGTGTGTGTGCACAAACAGGAAAGGGTGAAAGGTGAAAGTGACAGTTCTTTGATGAATTACAGGTAGCTGTCACACAGCCCTCCCTAATTCCATTTGTCCCTTCCCCACACCTTCTCTAGCTCCAAGTCTTTCCAGTCTTTACTCCCTAATTTAAGCAGGGAAGATTCTCAGCTGTCTGGGCTTGCTTGAGGCATCCCAGTATGATTAAATTGACCAGCCCTGGGTAACCATATGTAAAGACCCAACTCGGATCCAAGAAAATGCTTCCTATTTTTAAAAAGCCTCCTGGAGAAGACAATTCCATCACCATCGCTGCTATTTATAACTTCCACTGTGCCAGTTCTTCTGCGTGTCTAATCCAAGATTTTTCTACATCATCTTCTGCTTATTTCCTCCTATTCAAGCACATTGGGGTGATTAGTCTCTGTACTCCCAATGACAAGGCACTGACTGGAGACTTGACACCACATTCATTATCCTATTAAACCCTAAAAATGTTACACTAAAATCAGAGCCGATGTAGAATGCCACCCCTCACCCCGTGCCCCTCTACTGCACTGTGTGTTTCCACAACCCTGGCTCTGAGCACTGCCTGCAGGCTCCAAACACACCTGAAGATAATCCTAACCTGTAAGACCAGATGATGATAAGGAAAGAAAAGGGATGCCCAGCTTGGGAGAACACAAGGGTCCTCGAACACGAGGTGGGCATCAGTGTAAGCAGGTGAGCCTTCCTCTACCTGAAAGCAGCAATTTCCCCAGTCATGCCTGTGTCCAGGGAGAACCTGGAGACAGACGTTCAGAACGGTGCAGCTGACTGTATGTCACCAGCCTCAAATGGAGAGGTGAGAATGCATCTTTCTCCACACATGATCCTAGACAGTTTCCAGACTCTGATCCTCAAAGCTGAAGAGCAGCCAGAGAATGTTTCCTCTGAGTGGCTGCCAAGGTCAAGGTGCAGTACATGAAGCCCATGTGTCTGTAAGAGGATGCCCTGAATTACAGGACAGTGCCAGCCACTCTAAAGAGAATGTGAAGCAAGGAGGCTCTCAGGATGCTGCCAGTCTTGATGTAACACACACACACACACACGCACGCACACACGCGCACACGCGCACACACACAGAGAGAACAATTTCTGCTCTTCACAAAGATTGGATCCTATACTCACAGTCTATCACCCCCAAATTCTACCCAGTGCACTGCTGGCATCTTAGATTACCTGTTCTTCTAAACCCAAAGGCCCACTCCTCTCTGGGAGCCTTATCCATTGCATACAATGTTCTCACCTCATACAGGGAGTACAGTGGGAAAGATTCTGCTGGCAAATCCCAAAGGAGAAATGGCTCTGAAAGATGGAGAGGGGGAGAGGAGGACACAATCTATTGCCCACCAAATAAGACGGCAAATAGGAGTCTCCTGATCCGCACGAAGAACTTAATACTAGAAGGACAAAGACCCAGCTTCCGTAGTGGACTGGGAAGCCTGCATGCCTAGAGCTGCTGAGGAAAATCAGTTAATTCTCACAAGGCAGCAACTCACAAAGTTGCTGAAGAGTAACTGAGGTCTTGTGGTGTGAACCCTTCTGCTACTCCGCATGTTACAATCCTCAGATCTGACACCTGGGTCACTTTGTTCCCTTTGAAGACTTCCTTTTAACTTCCCCATGCTGCCCCACAGAAATCTCATTTCAGGAAAAATACACACCTGCTGCCCCTAAGTCTTTGCAGCACTCCTTGTTTGTATCAACAAAAAACGTTCTGGATTTTACTTCTTTGACATCTCTCATTTTGCCTTATCATCTATAAATCAACCCAGCTTAGTGGTGTGAATAATGTCTCATAACTAGATTTCAATTTAAAAATAAGAAAAGTCAAATAACGCTGTGACTTTACAGAGAACAGAATGATGAGGTCAAGCCATTCAAAATGATTGACTACGGTATATATATTTTTTCTTCTATCAAACCAGATACATATCATCTGTTTTTATGTAAACCCTTAAGAAGATAAGTGCATTCCTTTTCCAATTAAAACAAAAGTGCACCGATTTAATTCTCTAAAGATCTATGACTCAAACATTACTCATGCTTCTAATTAGGTGCCTCTCTGTGACCCTACAGACAAACTGGAGATGCTCATACATTACTTCATTCATAAAGTGTTGCCAGGATATGCAGAATAAATGACAAAAATATAATTTCCCCTTTGATCCAGATGTGAATCCCATATCCTACTGTGGTCCTTACAGCTTTCCAAAAGATGACTCTCCTAACTGGTTCATGCTTTACAGGCCAAGGGATACGAGTGGTACAAGAAAGCAGTGGAAGAGCTACCTAGTTGGCAGAGCCTTTAGATGCTATACTTTCATCTCAGTTGCTATAACAACCCCATGCCTTACTGTTCACATCTATTGTTGGCACACCCTATCTGACTCTTGTCTGCCATCTTCTCAAGCTCCTACACATTATCAGCCCCTTCTTACTATCTTGCCCTAAGGAGTCAGTCTACTTCATTTCTTCTATTAGCATCTCCCCAGAAAGCTAAAAACAGGAGAAATGTTTTGCAGTATGAGGCCAATAGTACAAGACCTGCCCTGTAGAACTCAGAACTCACAGGTGTTCAGTTTCTAACTCCCAGCTGCTTAAAAGAAGGCTGACACAGGCAGATATGCAACACAGCATCCCTTCATCCTTTTCCAGGTATTTCAGCCATCTGGAATCACCCATACTCACTTGTCTATTTTTCTTGTGCATTTTAAACCCATCTCAATGAAGTGCATGTAAACCTTGGCTTCCCTTCTTTCTCTTTTCTGAGGCTGTGGACTTGGCTATCTATCACTTAGACCTTCTCTAGCTGTCTTGGTTAGGGTTTCTATGGCTACAACAAAACACCATGACCAAAAAGTTAGTTGAGGAGGAAAGGGCTTATTTGGCTTACACTTCAAAATTGCTGTTCATCACTGAAGGAAGTCAGGACAGGAATTAAAACAGGGCAGGATCCTGGATGCAGGAGCTAATGCAAAGACTGTGCAGGGGAGCTGCTTACTGGTTTTCTTCCCAGGGCTTGCTCAGCCCACCTTCTTATAGAACCAAAAGATGCTCAATCATACCACAAGGACATTTGCTCAGCTATGTTCATAACAGCATCATTTGTAATAGCCAGAACCTGAGAACAACCTAGATGCCCCTCAAGGAAATTTGGGTACACTTATACAATGAAGTACTACATAGTACAAAAAATGACATCTTGAAATTTGCAGCAAATGGATGGAACTAGAAAAAAACATCCTGAGTGAGGTAACCCAGACCCAGAAAGACAAATATAGTATGTACTCACTCATAAGCGGATATTAGACAGAAAACAAAAGATAACCAGCCTGCAGTCCACAACCCAAGAGAACCTAGACAACAAACAGTACCCTAAGAGAGACATTCATGGATTCATTTAGGAAAGAGAAAAAGACAAGATCTCTGAGTAAATTGGAGGGGGGGTCGTGAGGGCAGGAGAAGGGTAGAAGGAGAGAAGGGAAGAAGAAAAAGGAGTGGGAAAATGTGCAATTCAACAAAAAAAATTTTAAAAAAGAAAGAACCAAGGACCAGCAACCCAAAAATGCCACCACCCACCATGGGCTGGGCCCTCCCCTGTTTGATCACAAAATGAGAAAACGCATTACAGATGGATCTCATGGAGGCATTTTCTCAACTTAGGCTCCTTCCTCTGATGGCTCTAGCTTGTGTCAAGTTGACACACAAAACCAGCCATTAACCTACATTAACCTACCTATTCTTATCCTCTGGGATTAAATAGGTAACCAACATAAGAATTAAACCTGAGAATCAAACTATAAAAAGACAAATGCAAGCCATACAGTGATGGCACATGCCTTTAATCCCAGCACTCGGGAGGCAGAGACAAGTGGATCTCTGTGAGTTNGCTCCTTCCTCTGATGGCTCTAGCTTGTGTCAAGTTGACACACAAAACCAGCCATTAACCTACATTAACCTACCTATTCTTATCCTCTGGGATTAAATAGGTAACCAACATAAGAATTAAACCTGAGAATCAAACTATAAAAAGACAAATGCAAGCCATACAGTGATGGCACATGCCTTTAATCCCAGCACTCGGGAGGCAGAGACAAGTGGATCTCTGTGAGTTCGAGGCCATCCTGGTCTACAAGAGCTAGTTCCAGGACAGGCTCCAAAGCTACAAAGAGCAACCCTATCTCAGAAAACAAAACAAAACAAAAACAAGAAAAAATAAAAAAATAACAAAAAGAAATACAGAGCCAAATACCCCTTTGGTTACTGTGTTCAACTCTCAGAAGCCATTAACAGTCTAACGCTGCCTGATCAACTTGCAGAGGAGACTGTCTAGACCCTCCCCAACCCAGTCACAGAACCTACCTATCTCAAAACTATACAGAATCTCAAAAGCCACTGACATTTGGAATTGAATGCATATAATATGGCCTGTCCTCCAAACATAGGCTGAGGAAGCTGGAAGGAGAATCTTCCTCCCCGGGGCACCTTTCTCCTATTCTGTCAGCCTTCTCCAGAAAACCATCTGGAGACCACTCCATAGTGTTTCGCTAAGCATATGAAGTACAAGGAAACTGTCCATACTTTAAAATTAGAAGGACTATGGCTGTCAAATCCACCAGATTTTTCTAAAAGTTTAGAAGGAAACTCTGCTTCAAACAAACCACCCAGCAAAGTAGTTAATTCCAGGTACTCAGTTCCCAGTTCAGCCTCTTTTATCCTTTTTCGGAGCAGGGCTCTGGATGTATTTGTGCCTTACCAGCTCTTCCACCTTCCTGTGTGTTCAGGACCTGAGTCCTGTTACACTCCAGTTCCTTCTTGCTGTTCCTATCAAGTTTTCCTTCTTCCTAAGGATGCATGACCCTTAGTAATTTATCTCTTTAGAATATTCCTTTTCCCTATAACCGCACCTCTCTGATTCCCACCCCTGCTCCATCCCGCAGTTGGCATTCACACCCCTCTCCATCCCGCAGTTGGCATTCACACCCCCATTATTTCATCACCCAACCACTACATATAATGTTCAATTTCGCGTCACGTCTCCCTCTGTTCTCTTGTGCTGAAGAACCTATCTACTTCAAATACTCTTGACACACTCAGTTTCTGCTCTTCTCAGAATCTACTCACCGCCCTTTCCTATCTCTGTCCTTAGTCTAAAGCTCTCTGAGCTTCCCAAATCTCCAAATCCCTCCCCAACCACACCCTGCTGCTTGGACCCAGACATAGCTACTATGGACCCTCTATTCTCAGACCCTTGTTGCCTCCCTTAGATTCACTCCCCCAGACTTTCCTGACCTCCTTATAGTTCTCCTGCTATAGTTCAGCAGGTACCACCTATAATTCTGGATGTCCTGCCACCCTGTTCATCCAGTGCCATCTTCTGACGCTCCTCCAGAATGACTAACTGCTCTTTACGCACTCCTCATGTTTACCTCCAGATACTTTTGCCTCTACCTGGCATACAAAACATGTGCATGTGCTTCTGTTTTATTTATTTCTTTTTTTGTCTAGGACTCTGGGCCTGCTAATCCCTATGGCATTGAGTTACTACAGATATGGCTTGGCAACCAACCTCCTTAATATTCAGTTACCGTGGACTCAAGCCCTTAAAGGAACAGACTCTATGAGACATAAGTCAATGAACTGGAAGACAGATCCTTAATGACTCAGTAATCCATGGTTACAGGTCATGATATTAAAAACATTGGTTTTGATTAATACTTTGATTAAGCCAGGATTTTCATTATTCCCCTGGAAAGATATATATATATCCCAAGGACTAAGCATGTTCTCACTTAAGAAGGTTCTGACTGGCAAATCCCAACAGAATCTATCGGGAATTATCCTTATATGGTAGTTAGTCATTAAGGCAGGTACTTCAAACAAGCATACCACCACCCCTAATGTCTGTCCCTATAAATATCCACATTCTCCTGGAGTAATCAACTCATTCCCACAGTCTCAGATTCTCTCTCTAGAAGGTAAAAGCTGAAAACCCAAGTCCTTTCTGAACACTTGCCTATGATTCCAGGAGATAATAATGGCAGTGATGGTGATGGTAGTGCTAGCAATGACAAACTTAGTCCAAATGCTTAAGCATGGCTCAACATCACAACTGTCCTAGATTAGGAGAAAGATATTGTCATGGTCCTTATACAAAAGGAGCATTTTGATGACAAACTTCAGATAATGAGCAACAAGTAGCTCTTAAATGGTAGAGTTAGGGCCAGCCATGGCATAGTGTTCCAATCTGTATCCACCTGGGAGCCTCCACGACTAGTGATGTTTTCCTCTGGGAACAGGACAGAAGAACAATGAAGATCTAGAAGGGGCTCCAGGTTGGGATCAAGGGTTGTCGTGTTTAGAAGTCAGAAGGGGTAGCCTCAGGTAAATAAGCTTGGGGTGGTCACCACTTCAGCTGCTAACCCTCTCCCCAGTCACCCTGAGTTAAGACATGAGAAGCAGACGTCTGGGTGAATGCCCTGTGACACTCGTCCTTGACGAGCTTGCCCCTGTTCCAGGCATGTGGACGCCTTGGACTTGGTCTCTCCTTTTATCTCACTATGGTGTCAGTGAACCTCTCTTGAATCCTCAGGATAGTTTCTACATGAAGAACGTGAGGGGCGAAAGAGAGCAGAACAAATGCTTTGCACTCAGTCTCAACTGATGAACTGGGATAATAAAAGGACTAGAAAACATCCCCCTGGAATCACATAGAGTGCAAAATGGAGAAGGATTTTAAGATAACTGAGCCTCTTTCAACCTTATGTATCAGCTTAATTTTTGCCATGTGTTCTTATTACTTCTAGAGACTTTAGGAAAACCTCTTGTTTTGAAGATTAAATTAAAAATTCTAGGGGGGAGAATATTTGTTCTTTATGTGCTGTATCTCTGTGGTCTATGATATTTGTCACCCTCCCCATCTATAATTACATAGGTCAGTAAACCTGGGCCACAGAAATTAAATGACTTACCTGCTACTACAAAAATATAGTAACAGTTAGAGTACAGTTGGGAAACTACAGACTCAGCGGGAGCAGAGTTTGAATCCCAGCTCTGCTGTGTGATGACCTGTTCCTTTGTGTACCTAAACAGCCTTCTCTGACACTTAGATTACTCATTTCATCTTACAAATCCATGTAATATCATGATAAAGAGGCAATGAGACAGTGAAACTCTCAGCAGACTGGTGCCTGGCAGCCCTGGTCTCTGCAACGAGCAGGTTTCTACAGTTGGGTGCAGTTCTACAGTTCTACAGTTCTACAGTTCTCCTCCACATTCCTCAGTTGCCTCCAAGCCAGCTACCGATAAAGCGTCCTCCCTGAAGTTACTAATGGCTTCCTAATTGTCAAATTCAATAGTCTCGCTTCACCTTCCTGTAGCATTTCACACTTGTGACCACAGCTTCATTCTTAAAAATATCCATCTGGTTTCAGCGGCACAAGCTCTTCTAGCTGGAGTCTCATTTCTCAGCCCTTTCTTCTCACTCTCCTTCACCAGCCCCTCCTTTTCCTTAACTGTCACTTTACCAAAGAGCAGTATTATCAGGACTGCCAGAGGAATGGTAGTAGCATTGTTACAACCTTAAATACGAAAAGAAATGATAGCACAAGATGGGCCATGCCAGGATAAATAAAAGAAAATAGTAGAAGCCATCAAATATTGATGGCATAATGAGGTGTTTTGTTCCAGTACACACACATGTACACATATGCCAGCCTCTCACCACTGTAATAAAATGTCTGAGTCAGTTAAAGAAAGAAAAAAAGGCTTATATTGGCTCATACTTTTGGAGGTTCCAGTTCAAGATCAGGTGGATATGTTGCTCTAGACTCTGGTTGGAGTGCTGGATTTGCTGGCATATAGCACATGGCAAAACAAAATTGCTTACATAAGTCAAGGGACAAAATGGGAAGGCAGGAGAAGCTGGTAATGAAGTCGCACACAACCCCCAGTGACCCATACTAGGTGTCACCCTCTGAAGATTCTGTGTCTTTCAATCTTAGGGGACCAAACCTTCAGCTCATGTTTCTCTGGACCCATCCAATATCTGGGCATCATGCATGTACTAGAACACAATAAAAATAAATTGACATCCAAGGAACATGTGTATTCAGGGTATAATAGAAATGATCACTGAAAATTACTACATTAAAGTGTCTTGGTTCTCTTTTTTCATATTTTCTCCCTCCATAACCTCAAATGGCACAACAACACACACTATTGACTAAGAACTAGAAACCTTTGAATTGATCTACAGGCCAGACAGCTCACATGGAATTAAGCCTGGTGAACACAAGCTGCCTTTGGATAGCTGTCCACTGTGACTCATGGGCGTCTCAGATGCAAAGTACATAAACCTCGGCTCCATGAATCTGCTCCTCACAATCCATTTAGTTAATGGTAGCAGCATTTCATTCATTAATTACCACCTATTTATTTATTTATTCATTCTATAAATCTATAAATAACTATCTGCCAAGAAATGTGCTGAATTTTGAAGATAAAAGGATAATGATGATATCACATGTAGTTCTTAAATTAAAAATATTTTCATTCAATATATTTTTATTATGTTTCCCCCTCCCCCAACTCCTTCTAGATCCTTTCCACGTTGTTACTATCCAACTTTATGCTTTCTCTTCTCTTTCCCTCTCTTTCTTCCAAAGGCGGCGGGGGGAGAACCACAAAAACTAAAATCAAAACAAACAAAAATCTTTCATGAAAATGTGAAAACAGAAAAATAAACCAAATCATAAAAAGGAAAAACATTGTCCAACTCTACAGATGCATCCAACGCACTAAAACCCCAAAGAGGGCTGAGTCACCATCAATTCTGAGGATTCTGTACATTTTCTAAAGCTATAGGCCTAAGCTCCTGCTTAAAATGAGAACAGCTTTCAATCAGTTATGAAAGCATGTGTGTGCATACGTGCATGTGAATGTGTGTGCATGTGCGCGTGTGCCCACATGGACACATGCACACTTTGGGTGGAAGCTCACATGCATTGGTAGAAGCTAAGGAGGAAGGGCACTCTGAACTAACAGCACCAGCAGAATGGCAACCAAACACCACCTGTGCAAGAAACTACAGCAAATGAGATACTGGTAAAGTTTATAGGCAGGAAGTGGCAGTGGTTGCCTGCAAGGATCAGGTCATGAGGTTCCCTCAGTGCCAGATTTTAATATTCTAATCCCTCATCAGATGCAGGAGCAGTGAAGGGTTTTAGGACCAGAGAGTTGTGATATCGTCTACGTTTCAGATACACACCCATTGTGCAGAGATCATATCCAGAGGGCAAAACCAGGGTGCTTCTGTAGGTAAGTTATAATGGAGAGCTAAACCCCAGTAGTAGGACACTTCAGGCAAATTATGATTTCTCTTGAAGGTAAACATAATGCATCTTATTTCACTATCGCCCAGAGAAGAGCTAAGAGTGAATTGCTTTTTAATCTGTCCTTCCAACCCCCCACTTTGTGATACGTAGTGCTAAAGTACTCAAAGCTCAATAAAGGAGAAAGAGTCCAAATGAAAGGGTTAAGTTCCATACTGGCATCCCTGGGTATATGGTGATATTTCCTTTCTAAAATGCCCTTCTCTTCTCCCTACCATACATCTGTCTGAAAAACTGTTCATCGTCCTTGACTCAGCTGAGTCACCTCACTTTCTGCAATATTTCTCTGACTCCCACAACAACCCAAAGCAGATTGGATCACACCCATCTTCACACCATCCCTGCACCCTGTGCATATGGCTATTGGAACCCTGAGCACAGTATATCGCAATTAATTTGCACACATCTTTCTCCCACCAGATGATGAGCAACTTCAGCTCTTTCTATCCTTGACAGTCGGAGCAGTCCCTAGCACACGTGCCTGGAGTTGCTCAATATCTGTTCACTGGTGCAGGGAGGGAGTAGGAACAGACAAAGTGGTGGAGCAGTTCTCTGCCCTTCCTAGACAACCCCTCACTTATTCATATTTTATAATAGAAGTATTAGATGGGAACTCTTAAAATGAGACCTGAGAATTACATATACATCTAAAAGAAAGCTAAACTATACTAAGAGCTAAGAGTTAATCTTTGGGTCCCTACCCCAAATTATATGCTGATGCTCCATATATGTGTGCATCCTTATAAAAAGAGACACAAGATGGTTGATCTTTTCCTTTACCTTGAAAGGTACAGTAAGAAGGTGACCATCCTCCAAAAAGTAGAAGACTAGGCCCATGTCAGTACTGTAGTCTTAATATTCCAGCTCTCAACCCCATGAGAAATAAGTGTCTGATGTTTTGGCTACCCAGTCTCTGCTTCTGTGCTACAGCAGCCTGAACCAAGACATGTCTTCCATCCCAAAATATTACACCCCACAAAAAGCTTCTCCTGACTCCAGTGTTTCTTTCCATGGTTCAGCAGTTTTCAAGATACGCAACTACCAGGGCTGAGAACTGTATCTCATTTCTTCCTCTTTCTTGCTTCTCAAACCACCTCCCAATATTCTGTTTCAGGGTCAATTGTAGGGCTGTTTTAGTTCATCCTCAGATTCTAGTAATCATCATTTGTCTGAGCTTCTTGGAATAAGGTTTCAAATTTAAAAACTTTAGTCTTTCAGTATACAAACACACGATCATTGCACAAATAACAAGAAAGGGATATAAACAATCCCCTTGAACATTCAACCCCGCTCTCACTAACCACTGGCATTATAAATAATAATTTTTCAACTTTAATATGAAGCTGAAGAACAGAAACACTCAGCAAGTGCCTACTGTGTGCCAGGTACTATTCTAAACAGAATAATGTACTAATACTCAAATCATACAATTCTTAAATGTATGTAGATGGCTGTCTCTATTTTCCACATAAACAAACTGAAATGCTAAGATGGTGAAGTACCTTGCTTGGGGTCACAGAACCACTAAGTAGCTATTCTTAAATGTACATTTACACATCCACGAAATTTTGGATAGACATGTACACCGCTTTAACCTTTTTGTTCTATTTTGTACAAAAAGATAATCATGTGTATTTCTTTACATTTTAATTGAACAATACATTTTTGATATTTTTGTATAATGGTTCACATAAATTTACCTCATTCTTTATAACTGCAATGTGTTATTACAAAATACGACATAGCCTTATTTATTTTTACCAATTCGCTATTGATGGATTTGAGGTTGTTTTTCATTTCTCACTACTGGAAAATATGATGAGATGCACACCTTTGTACATGAATCATGGCACTCATGTGTGAATAAATCTATACACAATTTGTGGAAACAGCACCTCTGGTATTTCCATTTTTAATTTTGATGCATCCTGCCAAAATATCTCTCAGAAAGCTTTGCAGACTTACATTTTCACTCATAATATATGAAGGTACCTATTTCCCTCCACACTTACCAACACTGTGTGTTATCCATCATTTTAATTTTTAGCAGTCTGATGTGTCTCTTTGTTGCTCCTTAACAGCCTTTGTTCCCTTTGGTGCTTTAACTTATATTTTTCAAAATTCAAAAGCAGTTGATCATCTTTTCAGATGATAATTGGACAATTGCATTTTTCCTGGCAATTTCCATTCATAACTTTTGCCCAATTTTCTATTGGCTCATCTGCCTCTTTATGTTTACAGTCTGAATAATTTATGTATTGTCAACTTTAACACTTTGGTACATCTGTTCACTCTTTTTCCCACTCTGTAACTTACTTTTGAATTTTGGCAATGTTGTTTAGAAGACTAATCATGTCAGGAACACAACTCAATCCTGTCAATAATTTCCTTTGGAAATTTTGTAAGATTATTTCTTAATAAGAGCTTCTCAACTTCCAAGAGTAAATGTATTTTTTCACAGTTTAAAAATTTAATGTGCCAAGTGTGTTGGCACAAACCTTTAATTCCAGTACTCAGGAGGCAAAGGCAGACCCATCTCTTAGTTCGAGGCCAGCCTGGTCTACAAAGTGTGTTCCAGGACCGCCAGGGCTACACAGAGAAACCCTATCTCAGGATGAAGAAAGAGTATATTTTGTTTATAAAATTTTCCAACCTGTCCATCTGCTCTGTGCATAGTATAAAGGAAGCTGATCTGCTCCCACCCCAACTGACAGTTAGCCATTTATTCTACTGCACTCTACAGTCCAATCTTCAGTTACAAAGAGCGAATATACAAGGAAGACAACCCTTTGCGCCAAGCACTAAATCCACACATTGATTTGAAAGGATGCCATGTCTTCGCTGTGTTTTAATGATTAGAATTTTTAAGTAGCTTGGGATAGGTCAAGGAACTGCTTCCTTTTTAATTTATTATATCCACCATGATCGTTCCTGTCTTGCTTTGGCAAGGGAAAGTTCAAATCTTCCTGTCAAGTAATAGAAAACATCTTAATGTGGTTTAGCGTAGTATAGCACTGAATTTACAAATGAAGATTTAACACATCTTTACGACCCTGAATACAGGATTAATATAGTTAAAGGCTAATTCATGTCACCAAGTCACGTGACATCCTGCTGCAAAATCATTCCAATCGATGCCAGACTAGCACTGAAACCCTTCGAGGGCTAGGGCTACAACTCAGTGGTAGAGCACTTGCTTAACATTTGTGAGGCTTTGGATCCATTTCCTACATGGCATAAAGATAAAGGGCTCTTCAGTGTCTGGTCCTCCAATCTCGCTTTCCTAGCTTTGGTTTAAAAGCTCTCCCAATTAATTTTCCTATATTCTCATTTGCAGCATTTTTCAAACAAACTAGTCTACATATTCTATTCTAAATAATTCTTCAGTCTCTGGGATAAATATAGAACACAATTAGAGAGAAAAAACAGATACATCCTTTTCCATATAACTCACCAATATTTTGTGTCTACCCAAGATCTACTATTAACCCTTACCAAGGCAGGAATGAATATGATTTCTTTACTAATTTGAAGTGGGGGTGCAGGTCGTTTTATGATTAAATAACCTAAGATAATAAGGTGTGTGTGTGTGTGTGTGTGTGTGTGTGTGTGTGTGTTTCAGAATTCCTAGGAGAGAGAACCTTACATGGGATTTGAAACAATCCAAACTAAGCATGCATCTATGCTGCATACATCTGTGACAGGTGAGGGGCATGGTGGAAAGGGAAGAAAAACCCTAAAGTATCTGAGTTCTTAATAATATCACCAGAGGAGAAGACAAACCGAAAGGGATTTCACATCACATAAAGGCTTACTACTCAGAGGAGCTGAGGCAAGGATTCCAAGATGCTGAGAACACAGTGCACTACAGCAGAGCCGCCACACCGAGGGGGCAGAGGATCAGAAATAACGAGGGGTCAGGGTGGCCACAGGAGGGTAGCAGAGAGCAGGCTATGATGCGAGCATGCACGTGGCCTAGGTAAAAGTGAAGGCATTGGCATTGTGAAATCTAGATCCAGGCAATGAGAGTACAAGACAAGAGTCTGTGCAAGGCAAGCACAAAAAAAACCCACCAAAACAGCACTCAGGCAGCTGCTCTGAGGTGAAGGAGTCAGAGAGGAAATTAATGAGTATGTGCTCAGTTCCATGCTAGGAGTGTTACATGAATGCGCTCACTTAGTAATCTTCACAGTGAAGCTGTAAGATTGGCAGTAATAGAGCCTAATGTTTAGCAAATGAAAAAGACCGATGACAAACACAACAGCACAACGTGTATTCTCGTCTTGGCTGAGTCTAACCTCAACCCGTGGTTTTCCCTGGGCCGTCTTCTCATTGGTCCTAAGTTTCTCCTCAAGGCTGGAGGCAGGACCCCCTGAGCTTCCATAGGGGCAGAACACGTTCACTTCTAGGTCTGCATGATACACAGAAAACGATCCCAGACTTCACATGAATTCAGCAGGAGCAATCTGAACACATCCCTACCCCCTCCGTCTCTAATTTACCCAATGGAGCCCTAAGGAAATCCTGAAACCAGGAAGTCTAGTGAGAAACTTCAACCGGTCTCCACTGGCAAAGGGATACTAGTCTAGTGGTATCAAGCTCTTGAACATTAGGGCTTAAAAATATCTTGGGGCCAAAATAGATCACAAGCTGGCTATGCATTGGGGGGAGGGGATGCTTTAAAAATCAGGAAAAACAAGTTAGAAGTTCTGGAACAGCATCTCATGCTCAACTCACAGCCACCAGTCCCGGCCTTACTAACCTACTGTGGCCTATCCTAAACCCAACTAACAAAGAGAAAGGGATTAGGAAAGAGATGCGGGAATGACAAAGGAACTAGCAGAAGGTTATGAATTGGGGCACTTCTGATGGACAAGAGGCCATGGGCCAATTCAATAACAGCCTAAACCCTCTAGAGGAATGTTACATAGTGGTCAGAAAAAAAGAATGAGACATCCTCTCTCACCAGGAACCAGAGGGAAGAGCCTCAAACAGCAGGCAGAGTTTTGCCTTGGACCAAAGACAAAAGACCTTGAGGATAAAACTAAATGCTTCTTCAAATGTGACAGTTTGAAGGGAGTACAATCTATTCCTTGCATCTATTCAACCAGGGCCTACCAGCATGTCCTAAATATCGGTGTTACACACAGCATCTTCTAGTTTTTGGCAATACAGCTCTAATCAAAATTGACAAGGTTTCCTTCCCTTTGGAACTTAGATTTGACTCTGAGAAAGAAGCTAGATGATAAATAAATAGAAGACCAATTCATCAAAAATAATGAGTGATTTCAAGAAAATAAGGTATCTCCAACAAGGCGATATCTAAGCAGAGAAGCAAATGCAAAACTAATCCCTCAGCACAGGGCACAGGAGAAGCACTCCAGTTCGGAAAGGTGGACATGAGCTTGGTGTCTGCCTGTTAGGATCAAAACGCCGAAGCCATGAGGCTGTGTGAAGCCAGGGAGGAAGGCATGGGTCATACTGTGCAGTCTTTTATGAGATTTGCAGTCAGTGGAGAGGAAGCACTGAGAAACTCAATGTCAAAAGGCAGTGTTGTTTCTTAGTGTGAACCATTTCTGTGAACTGTTCTAATGAGGTATTTACATGGTTTCCTTGGGGATCAATGAACTTTGTCAGGAGATGCAGCTGTAGCAAGTAGTTTCTTAGGGTTGTCAGGGCTTAGGAATCACCCACAAGAACTTGGCACTAGAAACAGGAATTTTTGTTATTAACTCATGGAACCAGAGTATCCTGGGGAATCTAAATTGTTTGAGTAAGTGCCCCCAAGTCAGTCTTTCTTTGATCAGGCAAAGAAAGAGATGTTGGAATGACCAGAGGCTTTTAAGACATCTAAGATTTCTAGGGTTAAGGCTATGGCTTAGCTGGTTAAGTGCTTGCCACATAGCATAGGGTGGCAGTTTATGTCCCTAGCACCCAGGTATATGCCAGGCAGATGTGATGGCCCTTTCAGTCCCAGTGTGGCAGAGGAAGTGATGGTATTCCTATACCACATCAGCTAGCTAGACTAGCCCAATTGGTGAGCTCTATGTTCTATTAAGAGACCCTGCCTCAATGTATAAGACAGAGAATAATTGGAAAATAAACCCAGCATCAACCTCTGGCATTCACATGCAGGTGCAACCACACACATGTGACTGTGAGCATGTATACATACCTACACACAGAGATATCACCCCCCACTACTTAACATATAATTTATAGGAAACTACCAAATTGCTCGAGTCACAAATTCCTTATCTATAAAAAGGGAATAATACTGTTTGCATGCCATAAGGCTGTGCATAAAGAATACATAATGAAGAATATGCGAAATTCCAGGCACACAGTAGGCACCCCATGAATGCCAAATAAAGAAATGTATGTATGAATATATTAAAGTTACACATGAATGAAAAGTGTATGCATTGACTTTTTACTGTGCTTGCTGTTTGAGCCTATAACATTGTTTACCATCTAAGAGAGCTCAAGTCTCAGAGAATGATGATGGAATCCAGGACTAGGGACCAACCTCCCTCCTCTGTTTGCCATTTGGTTTATTAACTCACCTTCCATTCAATTGCTCTAGCAATCACCCCTAGCCCTTTTCACTGCCATTGTCCCAAAACAGAAAATAATTCACTCACTTTCTTCTTGCCTGTCCAGTTTGCCCTTGACTTGACCCATGGTCTGGGTTACTGGGGCTGCTGCTGAGTGCAGACTATTTCTTCCAGGAACTGAAGTAGTGACCAGACATCCCAGTTTTAGCAGCAAAGGCTCTGTTCTCTGTTCATGGCCACTGGAACAGCCCAGTCTTACTACTAATCTACTCCATAGAATGTAAGTTCCTGTGAGCCAATGTCCATGTACAGAAGCCTCGTCTATACCATGTATGAGCCCAAGTGCTAGACTGATACTCTGGATATTTTCTCTAATTTACCCGCATGATCTAAGACAAGACCACACTCAGCGGGTCTTAGTGTCATGGTGCTGGTTTTCTGGGACCCAGGGTGGTCAGGCCTTTGCAGCTCTTATCCATCATCTATCCAGCACTGCCTGCGTTATCGCTCTAAAATGGAAATCTGCCTTGACATTTCTCTGCTTAAGCCCTTCAATGACTGCTTGTCTGCAGAATAAAGAACAATCTGGCATAAATTTCCTCGGAGTCTAGCCACAACTTCGGTGTAACCTGATTCGCCATTTCAGCATACACTAGTCCCTCCTTCATGTCTTTCATTCCTTTGACACCTGGCCAATTCCTTGTCTCAACGTTTCTCTAAAGTTTCATTTCTGTCTCTCCTCTGCTCCCTCTGTTCCTCATGTATACACACTACCACACCATCTTGTCATGGTGAATGTGTTTGCAAGCCAGTCCTTTCTTTTAGTCTATGAATTCCTCTAATGTGGTTTTCATGACTTATTCTTATTTGTATTTTGTTTTCCAAACACTAACATTTTGCAATAGAATTTTAAAATTCACCTTCACAGAAGGATTTTTAAAAGCAACCCATTTCTGTTAGAATGGTCTCAGTTATCAAGTATTGGTGTTCCCAAATAGTAACCTATTCTTGACACTTCTATTATTCGTCACAGGTAAATATGGTTCAAAACTGGCATGGGGTTAGAAATGGGGTAAGAAAATTGGCCTACTGAATATTTAATTTGTAATATAAAAATATCTAGCTAGGCATAGTGGCACATGCCTGTAATCCTGGCACTTGAGAAGTAGAGGCAGAAAAATCAGGAGTTCAAGGTCATTTTCAGATACAGAAAAAGTTAGAGGCCAGCCAAGAGTTCTTGAAATGCAGTTTCAAAAATAAATAAATAGACAAATAAATATAATGTGATTGTTTATGCAATTTTTTATGAGGCTACTACAAAATATCCAACCTTCTTCCATCCAGCATTGTTCATCACATAGAAACTTCTCAACAGGCTACGAAGAAAAGAAGTCATGGTTAGGGAGTGGAGTTCAGATCTAGACAGAACGTGGTGTTTTCTTACACAGTCTGGACCTGTTTGTTCAACAGGTGTGCTTATAAAGACTCTTGTATTTAGTCTGTATTTACAAATGCAGAAGAATGTAACTGTTCAGAAATGTTCTAGAACTCTTCCTTGGGAATTCCCTTAGGAAGCAACACATAAATCAACCAATAAGTCACTGACTATTATTTTACAGCCAGGTCTTAGCTTTTTTATTGCTCAGAATGAGCCACCAACTTATATACAAAGTGTGCATCCTTAAAGGTATTTGTCCAAATTACAAGTGATATTAAAAGAATGATTGTTTTCCACAGCTACAGCAGTACAAAAGAAAGTCGCATGCAGCTAGAAATGAGGCTTGTGGGACAATGCCAGGTTAGCAAACTCCAAGACTGGGTTAGAACACAAGATGACAGACAGACAGGTGGTAGATAAATAGGCAAGTAGTATGCTCTAAAGTCAATTATAATAATTATAAAATGCATCTTATAAAGATAAAAGTATTTGTGCATGTATATTATAATCAGCTTAATCAGTTTATGAACAGAATATCCATACAACTAAATGCATGCATACCTGTGTGGTATATGCCATCAAATTATGATAATAAGTATGTATCTGCTTATATGGAAAATGGTTGACTGAGCTTATGTTTGTAAACTTGACATTTGGCTTAATTCAGAATTAAGTAAACTTTCTATTCTTTTAGTTTTTACACTGGGAATAATGGACTCATGGGTACACAGAGAAAAAAATTATTGCAAAATCTTCACAACACAGTGAGAGATCAGTAATAGTTGATGTACATATTTAATATAACAGTAGTGCCCAGAAAGAAAGATTACCCTCAGGTGGAAGGCTTTACACAGGTGGTGGCACCTAATCAAAGCTTGGATGGATAAACACAATTTTCATCAGGCTTGATGAGACGGGCAATCCACGTATAGAGACGTGTATGTGCAAAGACACTGAGGCATGAAACAACTAAGTGTTTGGGGAATTAAAAGCCGCTTGATTTTGCAGGAACACAGAATCAAGGTGAGCAGTGTGGAAGCTCTTCACAGGAGAGGCTACCGATCCCCAGGTAACGGAAAACGCGCATTTTCATTTGCAGAAGATTATATGTCTGCTGTCTTTCCATAATACATCAATCAGCCTAGAGCTGGAACAATAGTGACACACAAATTTATTATATGATTTTATTTTTGCTTGAATTTATCACAAAACAATTTCCCCCGTCTCTGCTCCTATTTGTTCTGTTTACCTTCTGCTCCCTCACGTTTTACTCATTTCCCTCTGTAATGTAGTAATCCCGGTCCCTTCTGCCTCACAGAGTCTCCTCCTATATCAATATGAGTCTATCGACAGCCTCATAGGTCATCCTCTTGTCTAATGTCAGGCAACTCCGCTTCTCTGACATTAAGAACTAAGCCCGCATGACCTTCAGAGCCAAGCTCTGAGCAGCTTTTCTGGCTAAGCACAAAGTTAAGAATGTAGACTTTGGGGCCTGGATTTGTGTTGTTCCCCATCATGGTGCAACCGGGCTTCTTCGGGCCTGCCATCCTCATCTGTCATAGAGGTGATGAGCACTGCGCAAAGACATGTGAATATTAAATTGTGTAACAAGTGTAGAGAATTTAGCTGAGAACCTGGCCCTTAGTAGTCATTGCTAATTATAAATTCCAAGTGTCTAGTGATTGTTATCCCTAAGTCATACACACACGCGCGTACACACACACACACACACACAGGGCGATTTAATTTGGTAGCTATTTACCTTGACTTTATCTGCTTGCCTGGAAAACTGTGGGAGGCAGCGCTGCCCTGTTACACAATGCCAATTAGAACGATGCCCCCTGGGGTTGTGCAATATGGCTACTCGGAGAAGGCAAAGGCGAGAAGGCTTTTCTCTGCAGTGAGTTCCTTTCTATAGTCTGAATATTTTAACTTCATCAATAAATTACTTTAATGTTTCAAAGTACCAATAGGGTCTGTGGGCAGGGATACGCAGGGATTTTGTAATTTGCTCAATCTCTACTTTGTTCTGTTACTTATTTAAAAATAAAACAAAACCCAGTAATGATATGTAGAAGTCAAGCCAGTGGGTATTAGTTGAGATTTTAGGAGAAGATGGGTCAGAATTACTTGTTGGCAGACAGGAGGTGAGCACAGGGTCATGGATCAAGCAGGCCTGGCTGTGCATCCCCTGATTACGAATACAATCATGTTACACCCTGTTTTGCAACTGTAACGGAACTAATAAATACAACCACATCAGGTAGCTGCTGGTACCCACATGAGATACTGTGTGTATAAAGCACTCAGCATGAAGGCTGTAAATGATGGCTTCGTAATCCCTGGGATCTGTGGCCATTTTTTATCGTGTGCATGTTGCTTTCCTCCTTGCCGGCTCGAACCTGGTTACCACGAAGATACTAGTTAAAATTGATAATTAAGTTGGGGCTGTTATTAGGGCTGCTAGTTAGAATCCTTAATAGATTAGGGTTAGGATTAAAATTAGAATTCAATTAAGGTTAGAATTAAAATTCGTTCTGAGGTTATTATTAAGGATGGTGTTAATTAAAACTGGATAATAGAAGTATGGGGTGGTACTGCCAAGTACTGGTTTAGCTGGGTGGAAAATTGAAGAGGAAAGGAGTGTAGGTAGGGACCTGCATAGAGTCAACTGATAAAAGTCACAGAGAAGGAAAGGGTCAGAGTGTGAGGAAGGATCTGAGGGACTGCTGAGGCACATTTTCTCAGATGTGTTTTTCCCTATAGGTGCTGCTGGTCCCTCCCAGAGGAACACATAAAACGCACCCTCTACAAGCTAAGCTCCTTCTCGCTCCCCTTTGAGCAGAAGCTGCGTGGGGAAGGAATGCCCAGGGCCCACACAGCTGTGTCTAGCCCGGCATCGGTGCCAGTATCACATTCCACACCCCCAGATACCCAGGCTGTTGCTGAGTGGACAGGGCCATGCAGGAGGCCACGCTCACCCTCTCTCCACTCCTCTTCTTGACTCTCCCCAAATTTCACCATAGCTGCCAGCTCTGTCATCCCACAGACAATCCATCTCAGACCTCGTGCAAGTCTCTGGGAAATGCAAATTGTATGTCATAGCATTTTCGAGTGAGGAGTAACCATAGAGATCACAATCCAACATAGATACTTAGGTTCTACCTATTTTTATGATCGGATAATCCTGGTAGGTCAGTCTTTCTTTGTAATGCTCGCTCTTTTTCTAAGCAAATGACATGCTTGTAAGATGCAAGGGTCTGATGCAGACAGGGCAATAGAAGAATTATAGAGAATGGGTTCTTCTAAGTGGAATACATTCCTTGTAGGAGAAACTACCATTTTGAGGTAAACAGGAGAAGGGAACTCTTCAAACTGGACATTTTTCTTTGTTCCTGGGTCTGATCCTCCTCACCCTTCTTGACTTCAAAGGGTACTTACTATCTGTCCCTCACCCAGTCCTGCCAGCCTTCACTAGCTAGATATTGAACACAGAAAGCCACTTGGCTTCTGAGCTTCATTTTCCTCATCTGTTCAACAAAGACCCAATTTAAAAGGATGATCTTCAAGGTTCTTTGCAGCTCTAATACATTTTTATTCCATAACTCTAAAAGTCAAGATTCCCAAGATCTAAAAGGCTGCCAAACTCATCCTGATGATGTGATGAAGGAAAGAGGAGCCAGTAGGAAAGGAGCATCCCAGAGCCTCATTTGCTAGCCTTAATAGTGCCTCACCAAAAGGGCTCTCCTTCTTCCTCCCACCCCTGGTGCCCACCCCTTATGGTAGAGGGCGGGGCCAGAGCAGCAGTCATCAGAGAATTAAGGACAGGCAGAAGGGGATCCTGTGAAGCACCAGATGGAAAAGATGGCTAATTAAAGGACTTTGGGACTTAATCCCACATCCTGCCTACCCCCACCTAACTCACCTCCACACCCCTTACCCTGTCCTCTCTAAATCCAAGGCTCAAATACTCTTTATCCATCAAGAGCCTTTAACTAGAAAAGCCTGATCCTTCCCACCGAGGCTGACAGTTTGTTTTGTTGTTGGGTTTTGTTTTGTTTTACCACATTCCTTCCTTTTCTTATCACAACAACCCCATACCAACCTGGGATGGGAAGGAGGTCCCACCTCCATCAAGAAGTGTAATCTTCCTACAAACTCTCCTTACCCTGTCTAACCTCCTCCCCCTCTTACATCCATGTCTCCAGGTCCCCACACTGTATGTTACTCCATTGTCCCTGCTCAGATTTCAAGATAGTAGAGAGCTAGGGGAGGCAAAATGAGTCAGAGTCGCCAACACAGGTCAAATCAGACATTGTTCAATATCATCTAGGGAAAAATAATAACCACCCAGACAGTCAAGAAATGTCCAAGAGGCAAGCAGACTTCTTCTCTAGAAACTATAAAGTCCAGAAATAGTGAGAGCAAAATATCAGAGCAGACCCAGAGCAGCCTGCAGGCTTCCCTGGACAGTATATTCTCAGCCCCAAGTTCAGTGCTTGTCATTTAGACAAGGCTTCCCCCGTTACAGATTATGTTCTGCAGGCTGTCCTCAGGTTCTCAGATGACAGGGACATTAACTACATCACCATCCAGAACTAAGAAACCTTGACATAGGGACAGAAAGATTACTCAAACATTAAAGGCTAGCACAAGAATGCAGCATGGGAAATGGGCTGCAGGCATTATTAGAGACACCCACGTCTCATTTCTAGAATGAAGCACCATATACTCTTCCTTCTGATGCCCACTGCTGTGTCTTCTGCTGTTGAGTGAATATAAAACCTGGCTTAAGTTAGATCAGGTTTATTATTTTTAAAGAACTCTTAACATACCTAAAATTGCCTGATTTTTAGGATTCTAAAATTTAGGAATTCATTCCCGAAAGCTAAATTCCGACAAAATTAATCCAGAAAGATCCTTTTCTGAAACATCCAAAAACAAACAAACAAACAAACAAAAACTCTCCCAGAGAAAACCTGGAAGAACAGCAAACACTGGGGACTTGGGACTCTTGGGTGTAAGCAAGTGTACTGTCTTTCTCATCCATCTTCTGTATAGCCGTGGAGACTACAGAGGCATTCATCACACCGTTTCTTGGTCTGTAAGAGGGTGTGTGGGCCTTTCACCGTGGGTTCTTACTAGCTAAAAGTTGAGAAGATGAGAGTCTCTGGAAGACTGAGAAGAAGGGGGTATTGAAGGGGTAGCTGGGGCTAAAGGGGGCATCGAGGAGAGAAACTCGGAGTTACTTTGCAGGACATTTCTTTGGTTTAGTGTCTGGGATGATGTCTTTGAAGAAGACTTGAGAAGGATTGAGTCCCGTGACCTCCTTGGGTCTGCTTTGCAAAGGAGGTTGCATGGAGCCACAAATTGTTGCTGGACAAGTAGAAGGTCTTGAGGAAGAGGAACTAAGGAGGCTAAGCTTAGGAGAAAGGCTTGAGTAAGTAGGTACCCTGGGGAGGTATACTTGGCCACACTGCTGATAGGAGTGCCCTAGCTTTGGGGATCCCGGTTGCCTAAGGAGAAGGCGGGGCCGGAGGATCTCAGGCTAGTGGGCACGCCCTTGCCCAGGCCTGCAGTGGACGCTCTCGCCAGCTGGCCCACCGCCCTGCCCACCTCCCCTCTCTCCACCCCAAGCCTAAGAGGGGTGCGCGTGGGGTCCCATTGCTGAGCCAGCTCCCTTCCTTTGCTCCACACCCGAGTGGTGCTGGAGGAGCTCCCAGGGGAGAAGATGGAAGGCACCACAAAAGCGCTGAGGGGGTGTGGGAGGCGGGGGG
>LOJH01002917.1:6835-20666 GCA_001685095.1 Ellobius talpinus
TCACAGAGATCTGCCTGCCTCTGCCTCCCGAGTGCTAGGATTAAAGGCGTGTGCTACCACCACCCTGCTTTTTCTGGTTTTGTTGTTGTTGTTTGTTTGTTTTACATGGTGTTTATACCTAGCTCAACAACCTTCTTGCACAAATGAAACTGGCAAACAGAACTGAAAACAAACACTTAAGACTCTGAGGAAGTTAAGGGCTCCTACCATCATCACCAGAAATCTACTATTTTAGACCCATCTTCACCTTACATGGGGAAAGATTCTGGTAGACTCAATCACAGCCACCTAGCGCTTGGCTTCTTCTAAGACAGCAGAGCTGTTTTGGAGAGCCGCCAGGCCTGCTGTTTAACATTATCTCTTCCTAAGGGCCTGCATTAAATGAAATGTAGCATCCAGGAGTGGAAGGGAGCTTGTGTCTGCATCATTTCTAAGAGGCAGTGTTAGAGGAACCTCTAGTCAGGCATGGACTTTCTTCCATGGCAGACCACATGGTATACAAAAGGCGGCTGTGCCTCACTTACCACTGAATTTGCAGGAGGTTGTGAAAAACTTTTTTCATGCTGCTTTCTAGATAGGGCAGGAAAGGAGAAGGGCATTAAAGGGTGAGCAAAATAACAAACCAGAGGAGCTGGAGAAATGGCTCAGTCAGTAAAATGCTCATCACATAAGCATGCGAACCTCAGTTCAGATCTCCAGATACCCAATTTAATGATCATCTAAAGCTGGGCATGGTGATACAAGCCTGTAATTCTAACACTAGGGGTGTGGAGGCAAGGTCATTCCTGGTACACACCAGTCAGACAGCCTAGTAATAGCAGATGACAGTTATGAAGTAGCAATGAAAAAATACTATGGTTGGGGCATCATCAGAAATATGAGGAACTGTCTTACAGGGGCGCAGCATCAGAAAGGTTGAGAACCACTGGTCTAGATGAATCAACAAGTCCCCCACTGAATGAGAAACCATATCTCAAAAACGTGAGGTGGAGAGCAATGAAGGCAGATAGACACCTGACATTAATCTCTGTCCTGTGCGGGATGTGAACTAAGCATGCACACACTCCGGAAACAAGGAACAAGCCACAAGAGCTGAGCATGACGGTGTGGGCCTGTTACCCAGTACACAGGAAGCTGAGGCAGGAGGATTCCAATCTTGAAGCTAGCCTGCGCTACACAGTGAGACCCTGACTCAGAAATTCCAAAAGGAAAAACAATAAATAAATTGTGGATTCCATGAGAAAGTGGACCAGGGACTTTCTTGGCTAGAAAACTCGTGTGTGTGTGTGTGTGTGTGTGTTGTTTTCTCATCCTTCATTTTGTCACTCAGTATGAAGCTTAGCACAATTCATTTCTGGTTCCCCTGTATCAGCCCACATGTATCACAGTTCTCCACTGAGGAGTAATTCGCCAGTGACTGACCCAACAAGTGCCAATGTAGGCGGGTGGCTTAGGCATGGATGTGAAAGTAAAGAAGCAATGTGAAATCAGAGACACAGTGCCAGGCTGATCCCAGCAAGAGGGCCTGGCTGCCCACACTCAGAGCCATCTTTCTTTTAAAAGAAAATTGGCTTCAGAAAGCCCATATCCATGGCAATTTACCCTATTCTGAGACGCCGATTGCAGTCTGCTTACTCCCTTCCAGGGATGAGGGGCCAAACGGTAGCCTCTGATGCATGTTTCTTCTGGTCACACTCTGCCCCTGCCCCATACACGTCTGTATCCTCCAAATCCCTAGATAAGACAAGCTGCTCCCCACTTTTCCAATGTCCAATTGACAACCCAGCCAGGGGCTCCGCCTCCTGAAGGAAAGGACTTGATCATAACATGTGCAACCCGAAGCATAGTCGTCGATGGTGAATACTGGTCACAAAGATTTCCTCCCTGCATCAGAAGCCAAGTTTATTTCAGTGTGAAGCCCCATCATTTCACCTGTAAGAATGTAAAAGAAAGTCCAACTGAGTCAGTGCAGAATTCTTTCACATCCTCAGGGATGTGTTCCAGTCCTGAAGACCACATGACGTATAGTAGTGGGGACACCATCTTGTCCTTGAAGCCGACTGTCATGCATGCACACATACAAACTAAAATAAAACCAAGGCATTTCTAAAATGCTGCCTGCTTGGGATTCCTGCCCCTCCTGAAAATGCAGTCGGATCCAGGCAGGCTTTGCTAGGTGCTGTAGGTGGAAGTCGTTCATAGCTGCCGCAGGTTTGTGATGACCTCAGGCATACAGGAGCCATAGCAGGAGTTAGCAAGGATTTAAACTGTTCCTAGCCTTTAAAAGCCTGGTGCCACACTACTAGAGGCCCTAGGAGCCCAGGTGACAAACTGGCTTCCAATCAGTTTCAGAAAGGTGGGCCAAGCTTAGACCAGCTATAGACAAGGAAGCTGTGGTCACGGTGGGGATAACCAGGGTCCCACCCTAATTTGCAAAATGAGAGTTAAAATGGGCAGCAGGAATGTACATATGTACCTACATGGACATACACAACCACCATACATGCACACACACACACCCCCACACACACACAACCACATATAAGCATGCACCCACATACACACACAAACATATGCACCCACACAAGCACACACACACATACACCCCCACACACAGTCACATACACACACATACACACACATACACACACATTCACACCCCACACAAGCACACACACACATATGCCCATGTACACCATACACACACACCCCACGCAAGCATGTACATGTGCGCGTGCACACACACGCACACACACACATTTCACAGCAGTGCTGCCCTTCCCTTAGTGTCTGAGTGTGTAGTCACTTGTGCCTTCTGAGAAAGCCCCAATCCTTGCTTCTGGTACCTTCTCTACCACAGGTCAGGACCTCCAAGGCTCTTGGGGTCCCTCTATCAACTTGGGGAGGTGGAGTATGGCCAACTGATAAGTTATTTTTCTGTATCAGTCTTGACCTCCAAGGTGCGAGTGTTAAAAATTCATACAGAAGAACCATCTCCCAGGACCCTGGCCATCTGGAAAGAAGTCCAGAGAGTGGGTTTGGGGGGGGGGCAGTCAAGGTTCACACGGCAGCTATGACTCAGGATCAAGCAGTAAGGTCCACACTGCTCAGAAGGTCTCACTGTCTGTGCACATGAAGAGATGCCTTGTGACAGCCAATCTTCACTGTCAGCTTGACCAATTTAGAATTACCTAGAGGATGCATTTGCAACATGCCTGAGGTAGCACTTCCAGAGAGGTTTAATTGAAAAAGGGATGATCCATCATGAATGAATGGCAGTCAGACCTCCTCTCCATTCAAAGCAGACTTGGGAGTCTCTGCCTACAGAGGTCAGGGCCACCGACATGCCCAGAGATTTGTGGCGACACCTGCCCACTCTACAAGTGACTTTATCTCTGACATCCAGTGTTCCCTTTCCCCAGACTGCCTGTTGTTGAGGGACTGAGAGCGCAACCCAGTCTGCAGGCTCTGTGGGTATGGAATGTTTCTCACCTTCCCCTCTATTCTAACCGGGGCGAACACAAAGCAACCTTATGGAAGTTCCCAGCAACCACTGGGTCCGCCCACTCCTCTCCCAGGGCAAAGAGCAGTAGTTTGAAGGAGATTATCTGCTCGAATTTAATGAGAGTCACTGTGAAAACTGCATTCTGAGAAAACGGAGGAAACATCACAACAAAATGAAGACGGGGAAGAAAAGAAGACCCTTCCAATTAGTGTCTCTAGCGCGGCCTCATTATGCGCCTGATCCTGACGCTTGTTAGTGCCATTGGATCGGAACTGTAAAAGTGTCTTTTGAACGGCTGATTGACATTTGCCATAGCCACCCCCTCCCATCCTCTCACCCCTAAAATCTAAGTACTTACCATGACAACGGCGATTAGGAAGAACAGAAACAAGTGGGGCAACCAGTCAACTCTGGCAAAGGACAGACGGGCCCCAGAGTGGGACACAGGCGGAGGGCAGGGCCGCTGAACATTATTGCTCCTTGTGAATGGCGCTCCTCTTTCCGCACACAGTGTGATTTCCTTTTTAGGGAACATTTAATAAGATACGGAAGCCAGATTTGGTTGGGCTGAATGCGAATCGCCATGGCAACCCGCCTTTGGAGGTTATCCAAGTCAGGTAGTGACAGTGAAGCTGAGGCAAAGGTCACCCCTGCTGAGAAAGATGGCCATTGATAAGGTATTTTAACAAGACCCAGTGGAGCTGGCATTTGAAAGCCGCCTTCAGAGGATAAACTAGGTGCCCGGGTAGGAAGACAACCAACATCAAGGAGAGAGCGGGTCCTGCAGGGGATTCCACCAGACCCTGGGCAGCCTAGAGCTATTAAGAACCTTGCCCTCTACCGAACAATCAGAAATGAAACCGTCTTTAATTGCTCCATGGAAGGATAAACAAACTTTCTAAGCAGGTCTGTGGGTGGGAAAATCATACACATGAATGGGAGAAATGCAACCCTGAAAAGTTATGAACAAGCTACACAGTTGCAGACAGAGTCACCTTGGCCACTGTTACTTCAGAGATGCAATGGAGCCCTCCATCCTGGTAGAAAAACTACCTTTACACCTTGGTGCTGAGAAAAATCTTTCTTTGCATGATGTGAAAGCCAGAAACCTTCAAGGAAAACCCATAAGATGACTATGTGTGACCAGTCCCTAGAAAAAGATGAAAACATAAGTAAATAAATTTTAAGCTACGAAAAATGGCCAACTTCCTCCATAAATAAGGAAATGTTCGTTTAATTAACAAATAAACAGGTATACCTTAAAATAATCATTTTTGTTTATCATATAAGCAAAGGTCTAGAAGCAGGGTGGTGCTCAAAGTCAGAGGGGTAGGCCTATGAAGAAACAGAAACATTCATGTATTCATGGCAGGACGGTAAACTGGTGCCATTATATTTGGGAACAATTTGCAAATATCTATCAATTTGGGGTTTTTGTTCTTTTTTTTTAGGCAGAGTCTCTCTCTGTCGCCTCCTGGAACTTACTATGTAGATCAGGCTGGCTTCAAACTCACAGTGATCCGCCTGTCTCTGCCTCCTGAGTGCTGGAACTACAGGCATATGCCACCACACCAAGCGATCATCTTTAAATGCGCTCTTTAGACTGAAATTCCACTTCTGCATATCTACCCACACACACAAATCTGTGGAAATAGATGGTCACTGCAGCATTGTTAGTAAAAGAGCAGAATGGTGTAAAGGCCCACCAACGGGAGAGCAATTGAACAAACAGTGTAACTAATGCTCAGGAGAAGGATTGGCTATTACTAAGAGCAAGATTTATGGGTGCTGACATAAACGATCTCCCTGGCACATTAAACACAAAAAGCAAATGTGGAATCATGAGCATTGTGTGTCCACTTAAGCCACCCCCTGTGTATGTGTGTGTGTGTGTGTGTACATAGAAGTGTGAAGACCAAAGAACAACCTGATGTCATCACTCAGGTCCCCACACCCCTTTTGTGAGGTGAGAGTCTCTTCCCTGCCTAAAATTCAGCATGTAAGGTAGGCTGGCTGGATGAGGAGCCCCAAGGAATCCACCTAGCTCAGCCTACCCAGTGCGGGGCTGACAAACATCCACCACCACACACAACCTTTCACATGAGTTGTAAGGATTGGAATCCGGTCCTTGTGCCTGCAAGACAGTGATTTACTGACGGAGCTCCCTCCCCAACTCCCGCTTTCCCCCATCCCCCACCCTTCACCACCTATGCTTTTCTACGATTAGGAAAGTGTACAATAGTTATACGGTCATTTTACAGTTTAAAGGGTTAGACTTCAAGGCAGATTGGGCTGGAAATTACACACAATTTGATCCATGCAGTAGACATTATTGGCACCCCTCTCTCTCCCAACAGAACTTCCACTTTGTTCAGGAGCCTATCCCTCCCGCTAGTACCCCATGTGACTCAAGGGACACGCAGTGACACAGCTCTTACGGGAGGTCAATGTATCTCAATGTAGCAACTCATCAGAAACACCTATGGAGCCCCTGTTAGGATTTCGACGTAAAGTGTCCCCCACAGATGCATGTGTTCAAACATGTGGTTCTAGCACTGTTTTGGGAAAGTGTAGGCAGCAGGGGTTATCTGGAATAAGTACATTGTTTGGGTTATAGATGACCCTGGCCCCTTACAGTCAACAGCAAGGTAACCGGCCACCTCATGCTACTGCTGCACCAGCTGAGAGCTACCCATGGCCATGTATTTCCTACTTGCAAAGGTCTGTATCTCCTGACCCAAGAACAGGAATCAATCTTTCCTTCCCTAAATGGTTTCTGTCAGGTGTTCTATCAGTGACACACAAAGTAACTCATACAGTGTTTCTAACTGAGTATGTTGGAGACGTGGCTCTAAATTCTTTTCATCTCAAAGGACTGGTGTTGACAGCCTTGGACCAGTCTCCGAGGATCCCTGACAAAATCTGAGTCAGAAACCCTCTCCTAATTTGCTAAAATGGCTTCATAGAGAAGATGCTTGCACCGTCTAAGACATGTGAAATGCATGATGGGAACTGAGCAGAAAACTTAACAGTCACAAGTCAAATAAGACATCTCTCTTGCCCACTCTTTGCCTCTGAGTGTGAGCAAGAGAGAATGAAGGATGACCATTACTGGCAGGCAGCCTCTTACCACAAGCACCATCAGCTTTCAGATGTCACTAATCTGAAACATGGAGGCATCCGAGACTTCGGCCCATTGGCCACTTGACATCTTTTTTATGTGAACTGACACATTTGGTGAGGGCCTAAGTGCCTCTGTGGCACTTGTAAGGTCTACTGTTGGCAGACAAGTGCAAGCTAACCTATAAAAACATAATAAGAACTATTTTTAAATAGCTAAAGCTCAAAAACATTTTTCTACCAGGTGGTGGTGGCTCACACCTTTAACCCCAGCACATGGGAGGCAGAGGCAGGCATATTTCTGAGTTCAAGGCCAGCCTGGTATACAGAGAGATTTCCAGGACAGCCAGGGCTACACAAAAGAAACCCTGTCTCCAAAAAAAACAAAAACAAACATCCTAGGTGGCCAAAGGTCATGTACTTACTAAAACAAAAACAAATTAGGGAAAACAGTTGCAGGCTGCCCTTCATGGACCTGTCTCAGTGAACCATCAGGTCATGTGAGCCTTTTGTGCTTTTTTTTAATCCAGTGAAATGCAAAGATAAAAGGTCCCAAGAAGGATAAAGAAGGTTAATGAGACTCAAAGGACATTCCAAAAACAAAACAAATAAAAAAACAATAATCAGTGCATCTATCTCCCCTGCAAAGTTGAACAGTAGCCCCTAAGCACCTTCCCCATTGCTCCTCCATAACACTGGCTAACTCTCCTCACAGGATTCCTGGGTGCTGCGGAACATTGCTTTAACTGTGTAAAGGTGTGTTACATTTGTTCATGCTGTGGGATATTTAACTGTGTAAAGGTGTGTTACATTTGTTCATGCTGTGGGATATTTAACTGTGTAAAGGTGTGTTACATTTGTTCATGCTGTGGGATATTTAACTATGTAAAGGTGTGTTACATTTGTTCATGCTGTGGGATATTACTTTAACTGTGTAAAGGTGTGTTACATTTGTTTCTGCTGCCTTTGTTANTATTTAACTGTGTAAAGGTGTGTTACATTTGTTCATGCTGTGGGATATTTAACTGTGTAAAGGTGTGTTACATTTGTTCATGCTGTGGGATATTTAACTATGTAAAGGTGTGTTACATTTGTTCATGCTGTGGGATATTACTTTAACTGTGTAAAGGTGTGTTACATTTGTTTCTGCTGCCTTTGTTAACAATGTAAAGATGAGTGACATTTGTTTATGCGGTGGTTGTTTGATTATGTAAAGTGTGTTGCATTTGTTTCACCTTGCCTGCCTAAGGCACCTGGTTGGTCTAATAAAAAGTTGAACATCCAATAGCTGGAGAGGGATAGGTGGGACTGGTGGGCAAACAGAATAAGCAGGAAGAAGAATGTTGGAAAGGGAGAGAAAAGGAAGGAGAAGGAGGGAGAAAGAGAGGGACATGCCCGGGGCCAGAAGCCAGGAAGCCTCTAGCCAGCCAGGTATGAGAAGCAGTGAAAGTAGGACAAGGAGAGGGAGGGAGGAAGGAGGGAGGAGGAAGGAGGGAGGAGGGAGGGAAAAAGCCCCAAGGCAAAATGTATATAAAGAGAAACATATTAGATAAGAGCTAAGAGAAAGCCAGTTAAGCATTCATAACTAATAAGAAGTCTGCATGTCTTGATTTGGGAGCTGGTTTGTCACCCAAAAGAAAGCCTGGGTACACCTGGGCTCCCTGGCTACTTCATTATGCCAAGTCATCCAGTCCAGTGCCTCTCCTGCCCACCCCTGGAGGGTGTAGCTGCAGCGAGGTAAAAAGAGGAGACTGAATGACAAGGGCACAATGGCCAAGTTTTGGTAACTTCATCCAGAATAACACGGAGTCTCTCAAGCAGGACACTGATCCGCCATCACCCATGGAACGGGAGCAGGGAGCAGGGTGGATCTACCCTAATGGAAGAACTTGCAAAGAGCATGCACAAGGAAGCTAAGAAAGAAAAAACAAATTGTAAAGAATGTTCAACCTCACTAGTGATAACACGGGTGGAAATTAAAACAATATTTCAGCTAGCAGATGAACAAAGATTTTTTTAAAAAATTAATTATAACCAGTATTGGCTGGGTATTCAGGAAAGGGAACTCCCACACTCTGCTGATGAGAGAATAACTGAAGAAAAACTCAGCAATGCCTCTCCAAATTGAAAATCAGCCTACATTTCCCCCATGATTCCGCACCGAGTAACTTATCTTAATGAGTTCCTAAGACAGGGCTGGGGCGTGGATATGGTTTGTTCCCTAAAGGCTCCTGTGCTGGAGACTTAGTCCTCAAAGTAACGATACTGAGAAAGGGGGTGGAGGTTATTAAGAGATGCTTATGAGGAACAGGTTGTTATCACACTAATTAGTCTTCTCTCTCTCTCCTATGTACTCTCATCATGTAATAACTCCATCCACGCAAGGTTATAATGCACAAAACCCTTTCCAGTTGCGGGCACCTGAATAAACTTGTTTTCTTTATGAAGTACAGCCTTGGGTATATCGTTACAGCAATGCAAAATGTACTAGAGCAGACAGCAAGCGAGCAAGCAAGCCAGTGAGAGTGCTTACAGACCATGGTTCCCCTGAGAGCATACTCCATCTCTGTCAGCACTGGGAGTGACTGTCGCTCTGGGTGCTTGCTCATATCTGATTTGCAGTGTATGTATTTCTGCTGTGTTTTTTTTTTATGCACGCTAGCAATATCTATGTCTGGATTGCTGTTTTGTTTTTTGGTGTGTGTGTGTGTGGTGCTGGAGTGTGAATCCAGAGCCTTGTGCATGCTGGGTGAGTACTAAGTTGTATCTTCAGCTGGAATATCTATAGCTATATAAATTAAATGTGTCGCTTGCTGACCTCCATGAGCTACACAAACACAGCAATTGTTCTAGAATGGGAAAATGTTCAGTGAATCTTAATGGAGAAGGAAGTTTGTGAGACCTAAGAGTTGACTCAACTTCATCTTCAGGTTGAATCCGCAGGGACTGGTGGCAGCTCCCCAGTTTTCTCTCACTTTCCAATGTCGTTACATTTGTGACACTAATGGGAGATTTATTAAGATAGTATTAGCAGCGCGGAATGCTGATTCCTTGTCCAATTCCACATCCTTCCTGCTTTTCCTTAGTGGAGACAGCAAATCCCAGGAGCTCCTTCAGGTGTGAGGAGAGCCCCCCTCACTCACCCCGCCCCAATTAAAAGCTAGGATCTTACACACTTCATCTGCTCCAAGTCTGCAAACCCTCTTCTCCAAAGAGTGCAAGGAAAGCTTTCTGTTGAACTTAAAGACTCTGTGAGGAGCGAAAGAGTGAAAACCATCCCCCGGGAGTTTGTAGTCTCAGGTTAGATGCATTCAAGTTCACAGGCTGAATTCAAACTGTGTGGTTGACTTTAAAAACCTCAAGGTGAGAATTCAGTTCAAATAGTCCTGGGGTGGTAATTCTTCAGGACGGTGACAGCAAATAACACCTTCTTTATCTGAAGGAAGTCATCTTCAAGCCAACCTTCAAAGCATTCCTTCAGATAAATGTCCAAATAATAAGCTCACGGTCAACAAGGAATCCGGACCCAGAGCAGCTGAAAAAAATAGACAGAAAATGAGAGTTGAAATCACATTCGCTAGTGGGTTAGCACATACCATGTATGAAGTACACGTCATGATTCCTGCTTCTCTTTTTCTTTTGTGTATGTGTTTGTGTCGCTTCCTGTGTGCATATGTACATATAATGCATGCATGCATGTGCTTGGGGTAAATTATTTGGAGGCCAGAGGTCAACTTCGGGTGTCTTCCCCTATTACACCACCCTTTACTTTTTGAGGCGAGGTCTCTCACTGAACCTAGTCCTCACTGCAGCCCTCACTATCAGCAGGCTGAATGACAAGATCCAGGGATCCTCCTGTCTCTGCTGAGCTGAGCACAGGGGTCACAGCACACACCACTACGCCAAGCTTTTTAATGGATGTCTGGGTTTGAACTCAGGTCTTCATGTCTACGTGGCAAGCATTTACCAATGGAGCCATCTTGCCAGCTGCACTTACTGTTTTGTTTTTTAAAGGAGAGAAGGCTAGTGTACACCCTGCGGAGAGAAAGAAGCCAGTCTGAAAAGGGTATCTACTGCCTGATTCCACATCCATAACACTAGGGAAAGAAGAATTATAGATGCTATAAAAAGAATGGTGGGCCTAAGATTTTGAGAAGGGAATGAATAGGCAATACTCTGTGCTTCACCATAATGATTGGCAGGTCTGTTCTGTATTTGCCAGAGCCTACATAAGGGACAGGACCAAGACTGTGACCGTGGGTGATTCCAAAAAGAAAATGCACATCTCTGGTCAAGGGTGTCAACTGACGAGGCTGTGCACACACGGGGACAGGAGTACGGCAGACAATTCTACTATGAGTAAAAACTGCTCTAAAAATGAAACAAAGAGGCCTCAGAAGGCAGAGAAGATAAAGGAGAGACGGGGAAGGAGCAAACTCGCCTTAAAATGATGGAGTGGATTTGAAAAGGTGTGAATACAACTTCTACAAATGACCACTCCAATAAGTGAAACTGAAAATAAATATCTGAAACACTACAGACCCATTTCAATGGCTAAACTTAAAAAAGATGGACAATCTCAAGTGCTGACAAAGATAGAGAACAACCTGAGTTCTCATGAGTTGCTGCTACAAAATGGTTTTAGTCATTTTAGTAAACATACAAGGCAGTGGGGTTTGAAATAAACATAGATTTTCTGCAAACACAGCGACCAATCAAATAATTGTAGGGATTGTCTCAAAAGAAATAAAACCATACCCATGTAAAGAGTTCAAAAAAGAGGCTTTGCCTACAAAACTCACCAGTTTGTAGCATGACTTTTTTAGACACATATGAAATAAGACAGTCCCTCAAAGCAATGCAACTAAAACCAACCTAGAGGGCCAAGACTGCTGAGTGGATCAAGGTACTTACCACTGAGCCTGATGCCCTGAGTTTGATCCCCAGGACCCATGGGGTAGAAGAGAACTGATTTCTACAAGCTGTCCACTGATCCCCATTTGGGCACTATAACACATACCTGCATTAATAAATAATAATAATAAATGATTTTTAAAAAAATTAAGAACCCAAAGAAATGCTGCACCAAGGATATTTTTTAATCCAATAAAGAACACTTTAAAATATTGAAATGAATGCAGACATGTGATATTTCACTTTCCTGAGTAGCATTACTTAACATTATCCACACATATGTTCTGCCCAAACTAATGTATAAATCTACTGATATCAGAATTCTTTTGAACTTCCATAGAAACCCAGTAAGCTTAATTTTTAAAAGTAATAAATAGGGTTTTTTTTCTTTTTTGGTTTTTCGAGACAGGATTTCTCTGTAGCTTTGGAGCCTGTCCTGGAACTCGCTCTTGTCCAGGCTGGCCTCGAACTTACAGAGATCCACCTGCCTCTGCCTCCCGAGTGTTGCGATTACCACCATCTGGCTTTAAAAGTAATAAATAAATTTTAAATGTATGTGGATGAATATAGACTCGTGGACAGGCAAGTCATCTTTTAAAAGTAAAGAAAGGGTCTTTTAATAATCGATAATAAGATAACCCACATTACCATATTAACATATTATTAAGCATTATCTGTACTGGAAACAAACTAATTGGAAGTAAATAGGGATCACAGAGTGAAAGCTGTAGGCCCAAGCAATACACACAGCTACACACCCATCATACACTCAGACACAAGTCACATGCGGATTCTTAATACATGGCAACATAAGTAAACAGCACATAAACGTGCCATTGAAGGCAGGAAGAAGACTTCCAAAGGATCAAAGACCTAGATGTGAAATATAATGTAAACATATAATTAATCCCGAAGGATTTTGTAAGATAATTTTCAAAAACATAAGGCAAAGGCAAATGAAGACTAAAACTGATATCCTTAAAGTGAATTGTTTGGGTTTTTGCTGAAAGTTTTATGTCAACTTGACATAAGCTGGAGTCACCTGACAGGAGGGACCCTCAATTAAGAAACTGTCTTCATAACATATGGCTATAGAAAAACCTACAAGGCATTTTCTTAATTAGTGATTTTTTGGGGAAGACCCAGCCCATTGTGGGTGGTGTCATCTCTGGGCTGGTGGTCCTGGGTTCTATCAGAAAACAGGACGAACAAGCCACGGAGAGCAAGCCAGTAAGTTGCACCCCTCTATGGCCTCTGTATCAACTCCTGCCTCCAGATTCCTGCCCTGTTTGAGTCTCTGTTCTGACTTCCTTATATGAATAGTTGTATGGAATTAACCCTTTCCTCCCAAGTTGCTTTGGTCATAGTGTTTCATCACAGCAATAGAAGCAAACCCTGACAAAGACAGTGTTAAATACAGCATATCAAAAACAAACTTAGGGCTGGAGAAATTGCTTAGCGGTTAAGAGCACAGGCTGCTCTTCCAGAGGACCAGGGTTCAATTCCCAAAATCCACATGGCAGTTCACAACTGTCTGTAACTCCAATTCCAGGCAACCAGACACCCATGGCAAAACACCAATGCACATAAAATAAAAATTAAAAAAAAAAACTTAGGAAGAAGACAGTTTAGGAGAATATACATGCAATAACTAAAATCAAGACAAGGATATCTAGAATAGACAATTGTTTGTGAGTATCAACTAGAAAAACGTAGAGCAAAAATGAACAGAAGGTATGAACGTGTTCTTTAAAAGAGGGGAAAAAAAATCCAGAAACCAGTTAAGTTCCTAAATAGGTGGTCAAAAGAAGCAAAGGAAAACAAATTAAAACAACAGATAGCTCAGGCTAGTAGAGTTCCTATGAAGGGCCAATGGGGAAACAGAATTAGATATGAGCTTCCCATGAGGCCATAATGCCACTTCCATGGATAAATTCCAAATACATTCTTAGGCAGCCCTGTAGTTGGGTATATTCAGAAATGTCTATTACAGTTCTAGTTGTGAGACAAAGAGGAATTGTGGGTGCCCATTTTCGGCAAAATGATAAAATTTACAACAGTGAACATTTTACAATAACACAGACCAATGTGAAAGAGTGAGCAAAAGGAATGAAAACTGCAAAAGCTACCTTGAAAGTTACTGAGGAATACCCGAGTGGATGGTGAGCCATACCATATTCATGGATTGACATTACCAGTTAATATCAAATAATCAAGGATTATCCCAAAATTCACTTTTCTCTCTGTCTCTCTCTGTCTCTCTGTCTCTGTCTCTGTCTCTCTCTCTCTCTC
>LOJH01002917.1:20736-30946 GCA_001685095.1 Ellobius talpinus
TCTCTCTCTCTCTCTCTCTCTCTCTCTCTCTCACACACACACACACAGTGGATGCTGGCCAGAACCCAGGTATTCCTTTCCTAATATCTTATGATGTCTTGAGATTCCTTGCTCTTTCTCTAAAGCTCCCCTTCCCTCATGTGGCTGCCTTCCACCATAGGATGGCCCTCCATGCTCATAACTCAAACAACATGTCTTTTTCCTTCTCTCTTCCAGACAATTGGAAACTCAAGTTTCCAATTGAGTCCATTCTCAAATCCTTTTACTACTAAGACCAAATCCCGAGAGCAGACTCCAATTTCTCTGTATTACTGGCACCAAATGACAAATAGAATGGTGAGAAGGACCCACAGTGAGATAGACCCACAGGGAGATAGACCCACAGGGAGATAGACCTACAGGGAGATAGACCCACAGGGAGATAGACCCACAGCAAGATAGACCCACAGGGAGATAGACCCACAGTGAAATAGAGCCCATGGTGAGATAGAGCCCATGGTTAGATAGAACCCATGATAAGATAGAGCCCACAGCCAGAAACAAACTCTCATACATGAAAAACTGATTACTAGCATTTCCATAGCAAAGAAAGACATATCACTAAAGGCACTGGAGCAATTGTTAATGTTGAAGGTGGTAAAGTTAGGCCCATACATCATGCATAACAATAAATCACAGGTAGATTAAACACTTAAATATGAAAAATTTAAGAACTAAAATCAGAAAGAAATGACTAATTACTAGTGTATTAAAATTCTCCCAAAGGCATCAAAATGAAAGTGCAGAGCCAACACAGAAAATGCTATCATCTACTTGCAACGAAAAGACAACTTCATAAAGAAACATAAAACAGGACTGGGCATTTTATAAAAGAAACTGAACAGTCAAAAAACATGAAAAGCTATCCGACCTCTTTAGGAAATATGGAAATTGAAATAAAAACCACAGTGGGAAATCAATAAAACCACCAGACCAGTATAAATCGTAAGAGCCACCATTTGTCAATGACCAAGAATGGCCAAACACTGCACTGATGGCCCGTGAGTCGGTCAGATATTCTAAGAACCCTCCCAGCAGCAATTCCAGTCCTAGATATATGTGCTTGCGCTGTTTCATAGCAGAGTCCTGCAACTGGATCTTTTGCAATGCAACCCCAGCATTACCCATCCAAAGTTAGTACAAAGCCCCACAAGAGAAGGGCAAAGTCCACCAGGGGACCCAATCCAGAAGCCACTGGAACTTAGGACCAATTGGCTAGGAAGCACAGATTCTTCAAACACACTCTCTGGCTTGACCATTTGTTAGAATGGCTTCCAGAGCATGGTGTCCGCAGCAGACTTAACACTCACAGTGAGGGATGGTCACAAAGTGAGTTGGGAGGGTCCTGGGATCAGAGCCTTCCAGCCTTCTCTCTAAGTCATAGCTTATTGTCCCAACCAGGAAGCCCCAGTGAGCTTCATCCACCAGAGGTTTTTACTTGGCAGTGTGCATGAATGGTATCTTTGGCCCTCTCCTGCCCTCAGAGTTCAGGCAGCTCCACTCCCATCCTAGCTGGATGGGAGCCTCCCCCTGAAGTCAGGGACTACAGGAATCACCGTATTAGCATGACAAAGATATTCCTAACACTTGGGAGTTTCCAAGTTGTTTTTTTTCCAAGCCCTGCATCAGAAACTGAGAAAATAAGTTCTTTACTATACAACAACCCTAGAGAGATTCTTCCATGCGAGCCCCAGGAGACATTTACAAGACCATGCAAGAAGCATTGATGGTAACATCTATAAAGAAAGCAAACAACCTAGGTGTCCTGAGTATACCGGGAAAAATCCCATGCAGTACGAGGATACATATACAATGATGGTGGGGGTGGGGGGATGGGGAGCCGCTGATTGGAAAGAAGACTGAGAATCCCATGTTTCCTCCCGTTGCTCCCTGTGACTGTACATGACTCTGAATGCAGGTGGTCATGCCTCCGCTTAATCTCGGACGCTGATGGCAGAAGTCTTACTTGAATACACTCTTTTCCAGTATGCACATAGGGCTAGCTATTGAACCACCCACCAGCTCCATCCTGAGTGCATGGGCCATGGAAGGGACCTAGAATTATGTGATTAGACTTAGAACACTGGTTGTTAGCAATGGCACAGAAAGGACCTATGATGTCTACAAAGAACCCTCAGGCTAAACAGAACTGAGTCTGTGCCTCTGAAAGGAATTTGCGCCCAGGAACCAGCAACCTACAAGAGCTGACATGACCCAAGGAAACCTCTGCCTAGGTGTGAACATGACTGCCAAGTCCATCTGCACAAGGAGGCAGGGGCCTTTCACCCAACCCAGAAGTACTGAGGCATCAGAGAAACTCTCCAACCTTGCAACAGGTCCTTCCCACTAGTATACCACCCAGGTGCCTCCTTATAAGAGAGCCATCGAGGAGACCCTTCAATTCCCTGACCATTCCCCAAAGATCAAAGTTCAGCTCAGAAATGAACTAAGGGACCCAGAGTGGTAAGATTCAGGTTTTCTTCATAAAAAGGAGACGGGGTGCTGCTGCTGAGTTCGGAACTAGAGATTAAACTAGAGATTAAACGGTGCTCTGATCCCCAGCTGAACTCCTTCTTTTCCCTCGGGCTTGATGAGACACTGCGAGACACCCCCTCTGCGTGCTTGTATCTGTAAGTTCAGGCTCCATTCATTCACACACAACACCTGTCCTCTTCAATGTGGCCTCCAGTTGTCTGTCCCTCTGTCCTTAGAGAGCAAAGCCCATTTTTCAGGCCCAGGAAGAAGCTGGACCATCTGGACAGATGATTTTGGGTCCTGATACTCAAGATGTGGTCTGTTTGAAGTGGACAGGTGTAAACGGACGTGAGGCCTCTGGGCTTACAGAGAGCAATAGGGAAACCTGAATTGTTGAACACACAGGCTTTTGTCATCAATGGAAGGGGTGTGTATTCTGTTTTCATCCAGAAGGCTGGGAGTAGATCTTGTCTAACAGCCTGGTGATCTTTCGCTATTCTGTGGAGGCAGCCTTCGTCCAAATCCCCCTTATCCTGGTTATTTCTCAGTCAATATAGCCCGTCCTTAGGAAAGAGGTCCCATGAGCATTGCAAAAGGTCTTTACTTTTATGCTTATTACAAACCCCTCCTCCCTAGACTTAATCCTGAGCACTGCTTAACAGTCAGAAGAACCCATTCCTGTAGATGAAGTCACAAGTGCTTTCCTAAAGACATGAACTTTGCAAAGGACTTCTGATGCAGTCATGCCTTAAGCTTTGTTGTGATAATTGTCATGAGGGAACTCTTTTCTAAAGTTGCATTGTGTTGAAATATGTAAAAAAAAGTTTGTTTTTTTAAATAAATGAGTCAGACTCCCCAAGTTTGAACCAGCAGCCTAGTTAAGCTGTACTGAACTAGGTTTCCTTCTTGCCTCTCACGGTTTGTTTCTCAGTCAACAGTAGAGCTTGCAAGGATTCCCCACAGACAGGCAATAGGTAAACAGGGGTCTGGGCAGTACTGGGCCCAGGGAAGAGATAGGTCACTGTTCTGCTATTAGGGCTATCTGCTATAGGTCCTATATAGGATGACCCATGGCGTCCCAGAGAAGTAGCTTTTTGACAGAACAGTTGAGGATGAAAAGAAACGTTTGTTTTTAGGAAGGAGAGCTAAAAAGGGCAAAGCAAAGCATGATGGTAAAAGAGGACCAAAGGAGTCCTGGGACGGTCAGTGATGCAGGCAAGCACAAGCATGCTTCTAGCTAGGAATGTGCTAGAGACCGACACACGGAACAGAGGCCGACCAGGTTGAGAGCTTCCATCAGGAAAGCAATAGGCATACACAGTTTGTACTGAGGAAGGAATCTGACTGGACTTGTATTTTAAGGAGGCAACACTGCCATTGAGGAGTAGAACAGACTGAAAAAAATCAACAAGAATAAAAGATAATGATCCAAGAAAATATAGCCTGCAAAAGGCAGCTATTGTGGGGGAAGGAAGAGGGGAAAACAAGAATCACAGGTCAGATGAGGACATCTCACAGGGAGGACTTCAGACAGACCTGAACTGAATCTACTCTCTCACAGTGAGGAAAGTATCGGCGTTACTCCATCTTCTGGCTTTGGTTTCCTCCATCTTTGAAATAGCATGAGACCCACTCAGAGAATTAAAATGAGTCTAAACACGAATATGAACTCCCCCAGCCAGCCTGATCCACAGGAGACGCTTAGAAATGGAAAACTCCGCAAAGAAAAGTTTATGGTTTCCATGGAGAGCAAACGAGATCCAGATCTTTGATGCTTGAAAGAAAACCAAGAAAGGAAGTAAAGACGAATGGTGTTCTGTGAAGATGTAGAAGCCTGGGCAAGCCTTAGGAAAGGTACTGTGTGCTTTGTCAAGTACTCAGGACCTTGAGGGTGGTACCACAGGGACAGTTTTGAGTTTGGGAGTGTGACTTCCAAACCTCACACAACCCTAGCCATACCCCTTTCAAGAAACCCACTTCCAGGCCACTGAACCTATACCATTCTGGGTACTTCCCTGGGCTGTCCATTCACTATGTTATTTCTCCAGGAACCGTTATGACCAGAATCTTAGCCCCCAGTGACACCACAAGTAACTCAAAGACCGTTTCGGGGAAGATGCAGCAGAACGGGAACAGTAATGCAGCCAGGAGCTCGGGAGAAACTAGAAATCTAGCAACTGGGTAAGCTATTGATCGCCTTTTCTCCTAAGCCTCAGTTTGCAGAATGCCTTCTTTAGGAAATAATGTTTATAGAAATAGATGATAGATAGTGGTAAAATCCCATTTAATCAAAATCAATTAGTCATGACACTGCAGCCTTTAATTTGGGTTAAGTTAAAGCTCATCCTCAATGTAACAGTAGCCAGGCTTTTCCAGCAATTGAATGTGAGGATGGCAAGGGATACCGTAAACCACCCAACACAGGCACATTGTCATTTGTACCACATATCCTGGTTTTCACTCTGTGGAATGGCAATGACCGCAAAATCAACTTCAAAGTAGAACACTCCACTGCCATTCGACCTCAATAGAGAGACAGGGTTTAAGAGAGTATACACACTTCCTCTGATCTTGCCCGAGCCCTCTGCAGACCTGGCTAACTGATCAGAACTGAAACATCCTTCTCTCTACAGCACTCCAAAGAAAGGACAGGATTCTGTTTAGAATGATACCCTTTTACCTACAGCATGCTCCTGGAACACTGCTTAACTCCTCTGCACCTCGGAGCCCTCATCTATAAAACGGAAACAATAGGAATGCCTGCTTCACGGCATTGTGAGAATTATACGCGATCGTCTATGAAGAGCTCCTTGCACACACAATGCACGGTACCATATCCATCAGGCAAGAGACTATTGTAGTACATAACACAGGATTTGGACAAAGCTAAGATTGTCTCGCAGTGATTCCAGAGGTGAGGAGCACCAAGCACAGTTGTTCTGCACCTTTGGGTCAGCCATTACTTCTCCATCAGGAGCTGACCCCACGGGGTATGTGGAAGGTAGGGGGGCACTGTGTGGTGTCTGACGGTGAACCTGGTGCAAAAAAGAGAGATATGTTCTGTACAGGTGCACACACAGTCTCTACTCCAGCATGTTTAGCTAATGAACCCTATCTTCATACCTTCCCGATACCATGGCACACACCGGAGGAGTTAACACAGGGCCCACCTGCCTTGCGATGGGCGTTTCATGTTTTCTCATCTCTACCTAGACCTCTCTATTAGATACCAAAGCCGTTGGCTCCGCTTTACCAGTTTAATTTAATCTTGAGTAATTAGTCCTTTGAGGGAGCCATAGGCTGCAATCCATCAGATGCCACGGCCTGTGCATTGTAAGCAGGATTTAATCTTGGAGCTACATCATATGAAAATAAAATGGCCTAAAACCACATGTATTCAAATCGAGATGATAATGCAAGCAGGCAGACATTTCCAGCATGCCTTATAACGCGGTTTAGAAGCAAGAGGTTTCCAGAAACCTTTTAAGCAACAGTGAAGAGAATGAACATTTATTAGACTATATGTGAATATGAATGTATATGGGGCTGTGTCTACACGTATTGTCTTGGGTTCTTTTCCCATCGCTGTGATGAAATGCACTGACAAAAGCAGTTTAAGGAAGGAAGGACTTACTTTAGCTCACAGCTCAACATGCAGTCCATCACGGTGGAGAGGTAAAGGCAGCAGGAGCCTGAAGCAGCTGCTCACAGTAGGTCCACAATCAGAATGCGATGAGTGCATGCATGCTAGTATCCTGGTTGCTTTTCCCACTATATGTAGTCCAGGATTCCCTTGCCCAGGGAGTGCTCCTGCCCACAGTTAAGATGGCTCCTCTCACATTGATTAACCCAATCAAGTAATCTCTCACAGGGAGGCCCAGACAGCCCTATTCCAGGTGATTCAAGTTTGCTACCAACATTAACCAATACCATCATACATATACATGCAGGCTTATATTAAATCCCAGAGTTAGGAGTAAGACCTAGACATAATTCCTAGCCCCTGCCATTATATGACCTACAGTAAGTCCTATAGAAACTCAGTTTGTTGCTGTTAAAATGGACACAATAATATGACTACAGACTTAGCCTATTCCTGGCCTGGGTTCAATGGTGACATCTGAAAGGTATGCCCACCTATATGGGGTCTATGGATGTTACTATATTTTGGAGAAAGGACTTTTTAGATACAGTTAAGAGTCCTGAGGTCACCCTGGGTTTTTGAAGAGGGCTGATATTCAATGACAAAGTTCTGTTAAGAGAGAGGTCAGAAGATATTTGACACACAGAGGAGAAGGCTATGTGCCATAGTTTGAATCTGAAAAGTATCCCTACTCAAGGCTTATGTTTTGAGAGTTTGCTCCCCAGCTGTAGGGGAGCTAGCAGAAGAAGGCCCTAGGGGAAGATCTTTGAAGGTTATAGCTGTCCCTACCCCCATTCTCGCTGCTTCCTGGTCAAACGCTATTGCATGACCTTCCCTGGGAGAAACACAGAAACGCCTATTGACTCCCGTCCAGACATCCACAAGCCAAATAGACAATTCCATTGGAGTCCATCTTAGAGAATCAATGAATCTGGTAAAAGATTATTTATGAGCACCGGTGGCTCTCAGCAACTACAGCAAAAGCCCCACCTCAACATGGGTGACATGTCACAAAACGGTGTCACTGAGGTTCCCTCCCCACCCACCTTCTGCCCCTTACAAACTCCAGCATACTCGTCCCTATACCACATGCCACTGGGGCAGGAGGAAGAGGCGGGGCTGAAACCTCAGGTGAGGAGCTGGTGCCTTTTCCTTCCCATCATCTGCAAGGGCCTTGTGTGAGTAATCACTGCTGCTCTCATCATAAGACAGTGACAACCATGTCACATCCAGAGGACAGAGTTACACTGCAGCCACCAGGGAGGAGCTCCAGTCACACACCTGTCATGCCTTCCCCCACCATGATGATCAGATATCTCCCTGAAGCTGTGAGCCAAAGAGGTCCCATCACACACACACACACACACACACTCACACACACATACACACCTGCCACGCCTTCCCCCACCGCAATGATCAGATATCTCCCTGAAGCTATGAGCCTAAGAGGTCCCATCTCTCTCTCTCTCTCTCTCTNCACACACACACACACACACACACACACACACCTGTCACGCCTTCCCCCACTGTGATGATCAGATATCTCCCTGAAACTGTGAGCCAAAGAGGTCCCATCACACACACACACACACACACACACACACACACACACACACACCTGTCACGCCTTCCCCCACCATGATAATCAGATATCTCCCTGAAACCATCCACTAAAATAAGCCTTCTCTCCCTTAAGTTATTTCTGTCTGGTAATTTGATTACAGCAGTATGAAAAATCACTAATAGACCATGTGTTCAGGGCAGCAACAAGTGCTATATCCAAGTCATGTCTAACAGCAAGCATACGCTGTGTTAGGTAGTCATGTGCTTCTTTTGTTTTCATTTTTTTAGCCAATTTGCAAAAACTATAACTTACCGCAATGAGTGGGCATGATGCAAGTCTGCAATAAGTCTATCCGTTGCCTCCACATCTCATGGGCTACAGTAAGGGCATTTGTCACCAACTCTGCTCAGAGATAGGGAGTTTCTGTTCCATGTGTTCTTCACTCTAGAACCCAGAAAGACAGCTGTACCCCTCTTCTGATGCTGTCCTCTTCCACAGAGCCAGGGCAGGGAGGTGAGGACCCAGCATCAACACTTAAATGCATGCGCATATTGACTGACTTCTGCAGCATAAATGTTTGACCCGCTGACACAGGACGCTGCAGAGCTCAGCGAAGCTGAATTAGGAGAGAACCAGACATCAGGAAGCACGAGGGACAAGTACTCAGCTGTGGGATTACCGACCTCTAGGCCTGTGCATTTCAACAACAAAGAGCCCTACTGTGAACTGAAGATGAAGGAACTGACCCAGGTCTGCGAGATTTCTTTGTCCTTATCATTCACCCAATGTTGGCCTGACCCTCCAGCCTCCGTGGTGAAGGAGCTGTGGGTGGCAAGAAAGTACCACATATCAACATCGTTTTGTTCCTCTGGACAACCCCTTCCCGCCACACCAAGATGCATGGGAATTCAGGCCCGGAGAGCCTATTAACCTCAGTTGCTCTGCTCTAAAGAGCCAGATCAATCAGATTAAGCAAACCGTTTCTCAGAAGTCTCTAGCAAAGAGCAAAAGGCTGGTGTGTCCAACATGTGACACTGGGCTCTGTCTTCGTGAGGGGCTGGCAGATGACAAAGACGACTGTCATTTTTCCAACAGACCTCAGAACAGGAGTGTATTTTTTTAACCTGCTGTAGAAGCCAGCACTGAGCAAACACTGGTCTTTCAGGAAAATAAATGCACAGTCAGGATTCTCATTATCAACCATCCCTAGCTTCATGCTAGCCCGCCATCATTTCCTGCCTCCCTTTCTTTCTCCCTTTCTGTGCCTCGCCAGTCTCTGATGAAGACCTGCACTCCAGACAGCCACTACCATCTCATCTCTTCTATAGCAGGGAATGAGGAATGTAGGTCACTGATCTTAGATGTGGCCCAGTTTCTCAGCTCTAAATAGAATCCTTTCTTCGGGTGGAGACTTTTCTCTGGGTTGATAGCTAATAAAAGTCAAACCTGCTTAGCTACGGCAAACAAGCCAGGCCCTGCCAACCCATCGACCTGCCACCAGGGAGGCTTGGCAGAGTAGCCTGCCACCTGAGGAAGACTGAAAAGCAGCTTGAAAACAAACATCCTGAGGATGCAGTGATCACGCCTCATGGGGAGAGCAAGGCAGCTCCCACTCAGCCCCTTAAAGTGGAAAGAGAATAAAATGACGCTCACCAGACACTGCTTTGCTGACTAACCCCAGCACCTTCACTGGGTTTACCACCCTCGGGACTAGCTCTGGGTGTCCCCCTCTCTCCTTCCCACTCTCCTTCCCCCTTCCTTTCCATTTTATTTTTGATTGACACATGCACCGTACATCCGTGTGGGACTCAGTGGGATATGTTGATTCCTGTGTATGCTGCGCAGTCACCTCAGAAGGTAGTACAGTTGTCACCTCAAACGTCTGTCATTTCTTGTGGTAACTGTTCAACATCTTCTGTTCTCACACTTTAAAAGTACGCACTGAGGCATTTCCTTGCTGCTAACTATCGTCAGCCTATTGCACAAATGACGCTAGAACTCACCCTCCTATCAAGCTGCAGCTTTGCGCTACCAACCAATTTCATTCCTTCCTTCCCTCCCTTTCTGCCCTTCTTCCATTCTTTTCTCCCTCTCCTCCCCCTTTCTTTTGTCTTCTTCTGTATTAGTTTATATGGCAGGAACTTGAAACAGGTGCCCACACAGCACCCACTGTGAGGAAGCACAGCAAGGCTTCCTTTTTCAGCTCTTTCTCCTTCTCAGGGATCCTATAACCCAGGACCCCAGCTCATGCAACCACACGGCCTGTGTTTGGAGTGGGTCTTTACACCCCAGTTAAAATAGCCCAGACATGCCAAGAGGCTTGTTTCTTCAGTGACTCTCGCTCGGCGGTTCTTAGCTGTCCTAATGCTGTGACCCTTTAACACAGTTCCTCGTGCTGTGGTGGCCCCCACATAAAATGATTCTTGTTGCTGGGCGGTGGTGGTGCATTCCTTTAATCCCAGCACTTGGGAGGCAGAGGCAGGCGGATC
>LOJH01002918.1:0-40077 GCA_001685095.1 Ellobius talpinus
CAATTTGTGTGTTGTTATTTCGGGTGTAAAGCTAGCCTTGCAGGAGCTGGGCGGAACGAAAAGCAGGCCAGCCCGCCACTCCTATCACTACAGTCAACCAGGCAAAAAGAGAGGAGAAATGAAACAATGTCCCTGAAAAAGGAAGCCACAGAAGCCACAACATGAGTTCACCCTGGACAGGAGCCTTAGTTAGGGTATAACTTGCTATGCATGTATTTGCAAAGGGGACAAAGAGATAAACCCAGATTACAGAGAAGCCTAGATTAATCCCAACATCCTTGATGTCTAGCATGCAATATTTCTTTCACCTGCCCTTTCTTTCTGTGTCTCATTTAATTACTGCCACCCAGCGAACCATCCCAAACCCAACAACTTCAAAACCTGTGATTACTCACAGGACTGCTGGGAGGTTCTACAGATGTGGCTCAAGCTTGGCCAGCCTTGCTGGCTTCCCTCGTGTGACAGGAGTCACTCGGTGGGTAGGCTATAGGCTAACTGTTGCAGGATGCCTCGCTCCCAGACCTAGTGATTGGCTACAGCAATTCTATAGCAATAGGATGATGGAACCATGTTTCTCCCATCATCTGCAGGTGGACTTTCCACAGAGCACCACCTTCTTCTGGAGAGAGAGTGGAGCATACATGCTCTTAACTTCTAGACTTTGAACTTTGGCTAAAATGAGTTTTTAAAGTATCTGTTTAGATTTACGGCCTTGAGAAACAGATTCCTCTTCAAGATGGGAGAAAGAAAAGGCACGGTGCAAGAGGCATGGACACAAGGAGGTAAAAAATATGCAGTCATTTTGTGGTCCCACAGGTCTGTGTGTATGTGTGTGTACATGTGTGTGTGTGCAGTCATCTAACCAATCCCAGTCATCTAACCTTAATGTCCTCCATGCATTAGCCTCATGATCTGGAAATGGCAGGAGGCTAAGGAACTTCAAGGAGAAGAAACAGTCCTGGCCATAATTCCTACTAAGCAACCAGCCATGGGCAAGATCCAGTCCCCTGGTCCTAATTGCTCTGCCCAGTCTTCACATGCCACTGATTTCCTATTTTCCATCCTCTGACTCTTGCCAATGTTGTTTTCCTTAACACCACAAACTGCCAGTTGCTTTGTGTTTCCCTTAGGCCTCTGTGGGCATTTCCTTTTACATGAGCACATGAAGAAGCTCCAGCGCTCCCCCCCCAGAACAGCCTGGGCGATTGTTGAGGCAGAACCAGTGATCACAGGCCCTGGAAGGCACAGGAAGTGTGGATTTCTGAAGAGCTAGCATACACTATTTCTTCTGGAAGACAGAATGCCTCTGTGACCTCCCCCAGGCCTCATGCCTTGTTCCCAGGACTTGTGATAAAGCTTGTCAGCACCTGGCCGAAGAACCTCTTGGGCTCCCATAACCACAACACTCTTCAAAACAGACACAGATAATATGTGCGGCTGGTGTCCCTTCAGACACCATGTCCTGTCTGGGCACTGTGCTTGAAGAATAATGGAGGAAAAAGCAAAGAACGGTATGAACGGGAAATGGTGCCTTGGAGAACAGAGGAAGAAAAGGACATTCACTTAGGAAAAGAGCTAGGCTGGAGGGGTTTTAGATACTGGGTTCATGTTTTTAAAGGGTCAGGATTGGCTGGAAGGGGTCTCCTCGTCAATCTTTTCTGAGGAAGGAGCAAACAGAAGGGAGTCCGGTGAGCTGGGACGGAGAACTTGCTGTACACAAAAGACACAGTAAACAGGCTGTTATACCAGATGTGATGGTCAGTCCCTACCAGCAACTTGTCTGGATTGAGGTCACCAAGGAACATGCCCCTGGATGCCGTAATGATGGTGTTTTCAGAGAGCTTTAAAACTGAGAATGGTGGGTCTGCCCTAACTGTGGGCAGCATCAGCCTACGGCTTGGGATTCAGGGATGAGTAAAAGGAGAAAGCGGGAAGTCACAAGTACTCATCTCTCCCTGCTCCCCAACTGGAATACCGAGTGGCAGCTGCCGCCTGCTCCTGCTACTATGTCTTCTGTGCTCCATCTTCAACTCAGAACCAAAACAGACCCACACGTCCTGTGAGGTTTGGTTGAATTGTCAACTAGACACAACCTAGAGTCACCTGGGGGGAGTCTCTATGGAGACTTGTCTATATGTTTGGCCTGTGGGCATGTCTGTGGAGCATTATCTTGACTGTATTAACGAATGTAGAACAATTCTTCCTAAACATGGCAGCACCTTCTTGTAGCAACACACATAAAAGGGCAGGAGAGGAGGAAGCTTTTGCTTCTGGCTGGCTTGCCTTTCATTCTCACCACTGAGTTCATCTAGTCTGCCATGGCTGCAGATGATTCTTTTGCTAATCTTAGAACCAGCTTTGGGCTTCCTGCAGATCCCCAGGAACCCTCCAGTGCTTTGGTGCCAGAGTGGAACTGCTGAGGCCCCAGGCTTCTTTGGTGTGAGATGTTGAATGTCTCTGACCATGTCGTGCAAGCTAATCTAATCTAATAAGCAAATCCTCTTTTAACAGAGATGCAGTCTATCCATTGGGTTAACTTTCTTCTGTTGACTATTTTGACAGAGCAAAGAGAAAAGTAACTAATACAAGGAGTTTCCAATATTAGGAGAGTCAAAACTGAAGTTCATACACAACTAAAGATTTGCAACACAGCCTTACTATACACATCCAAATCATCGGATAGTGGCTCTAATTTGCAACAAACTCTTAAAGAAGAACAGCTAGGTGAGTCTTTGAAAAGGTGTTAGGGCTTGAGCTAAGAAGGACTTGTACAAACAGAAGAAAGCTAAACCCAGGAGCTGTAGGATCAAAGGAATTGGGGTGACCAACCCATTTCATCCTTGCTGTAGAATCTCCTCAGCGATGTGTAAACTGTCCTGGCTGACCCATGTAAGAGAGAAAACAACTATTGCATGACTTTACCTGAGGAGAGGAGAACAAATGTCTATTAAACCTAGAAGGGAAGCCCAATGCTGGTCAAGTTTAGCTTAGTGAACCAATGAGCTTATTGCGGTTATTTGAAGGAGTGTAGAGAAAGGATAACTCACATGAGAGTGGATACTCAGACACCAGTTGCATTGCCCTGCTGGGGTGGGCTTGCCTACAGCTCCACCAATGAGTTTTATGAGCCCCGTTACTCTCTCTAGTGGGGAACACTTTGATTCAGAGGAAATAGCTACACAACAGTCATAAATCAGCATCATTTGGGAGACCACCAAAGGGATTACTTTTGGCTAAGATTTAGGAACAAACCCACCTTCAGAGAGGTGGAGACAACAGAGGCACGGTCACCTGTGCGGTTCCTTCCACTTCTTAATTCTGTCACCTCTATCTTCTGGCAACTTTGAAACTTCCTTGGCTTTGCACATAATGTCCCACTAAACACGTGTGAGTCATAAAATTCCACACCTTGATTTTGTGAGGTGAGTCAGAGTCAGTGCCTTACCTTGGAGTAGAAAAATTGTCCTTTGTCTGACATGTTGACTGGAGGACTTTACATTTCAGGATCTTACAGTCTTTGAACTCAATGACTGGATGCATGGGTGGATGGATGGATGGATGGATGGATGATGGATACTTGAAGATAATGAAAGGATGAATGGATAATGGAAGGAAAGATGGACTGAAAGAAAGAACAAATGATAAAGTGGAGTAAGAGCTTCTTAATTAGAGTGATGGGCAAGTGAATGGATACGTGAGTTATAGATGAAACACTGTGATGAACATAGCATGTGAAAGGGGAAGCAATGAAATGTAGATAGCAAAAATATTTGGACAATAAGGTTATATTTTGAATGCATTTGAATATGATATTTTAATCTTTAATACAATATTCTTTGAGGATTTCTTATAGAATACAATATATTTTAATCATATTTACCTCCTATCCTCCCCTAACTCCTTCTAGGTCCACCCTAACCCCACCCCATCCCAACTTCATCTCATACATATATGTGTTTGTATGTATGTATATATCCCACTGAGTCCAATTTGTGCTGCCCATATACTCATGAATATGGGGCCCCCCACTGGAGTTTGTTCCAACTAGCAGGGACCACATCCCTACAGAGAACTGATTATCTTGCCCCTAGCAGCCATCAGTGCTCAATAGCTCCTCAGCTAGGGGTGAGTTTCTGAGCCCCTTCTCCTTCCAGGATAGAGTACTTGCTGGCTTGATCTCACATAGGTCTTTGCAAGCAACTGCATCTGCTGTAAAGTCATGAATGCAGCAATCCTTTCACGTGTAGAAGGACACTGTTCCATACTGGCTGCTCCCAACTTCTGGCTCTTACATGCTTTTTGTCTCCATCATCGGCATAGTCCCTGATCCTGGGGCTAGGGGGTGATATAGATGTTCCACTTATGGTTGAGTATTCTCTGCGAATTGACCAGTTCTGAGTCTCTGCATTAACAAGCTTCTCTGGTGACTACAGGAGCTGTACTAATCAAGGGTACAGAGATATGTATTTAGAGGGCAGCTTGATACTATTTAGCAAAATAATAGTAGCAGGTTCCCTGGGAACTATGAACTCACAAGTCATGGGTTCTCAGTCAGATTTACAGCACCGGGCACGTGTTTTCTCCTAGGTAGTAAGCCTTAAATCCAATCTGAAAGCAGTTGATTACCCCTAAGTATGCCACTATTACACTCGGGCTTATCTTGCCAGTGTTGTTGTTACTGTAGCTTTCAGAGTTCATAGCTGGTGATTTTTCCCCCCAGCGCCTGCATAACACTATGAAAGGTAGCCAACAGGGAAAATGCTTCCCAGGCAATGCCAGCTTATTTCTGCAAGTCTTCTGTGTGTGATGTATGTGTGATGTCTTCAGCAATAAGTCATCAAGTTCTGGTTGGGCAACCAAGAGCAATGGTAAGAACCTGTATTATTTCGGGGCATCTCTGGAACACCCCGTCTAATAATTAATAGGGAGGTATCCTACTCTTGACACTTCTGAGTCTGAAACTCCAATGTTGTCTTGCCATAGACATCAATAACATCTTCCTAACATACCCACCAAGGCAGCCAACCCTCCCCTGTTTCTCAGTTCCTGTACTCTTTCTTCCACCCCAAAATAGTTTGGAGAAGAGATCTGAGTTTTAATTCTATTACTTCCACTCAGGCCACACGGCCACGGTCTCGTCTCCAGTCTTTATAACCTTAGTAACTGTGCAAAAGAGAGGTAGAGGCCTCCAAGGACCTCTGGAGGCCTCTATGGTGTCACATTCATCACCTTTGCTATTGACAACAATTAAAGAAATGCAAATAGGCACAAGAATGATGTTCCGTGGTTATCTAGAATTCACAGACCTGACACCGATAGGGTTGCATGCTCTTTTCCTCCTGTGAGAAGAAGACGAGTTAGGAGGAGGTCTAGGAACCCTGCCCACCTCTTGTTTCCAATCTCAGGGCTTCTGCTTGGCCTTCCCTGGGCTGGAAAAAGAGGCTGTATCTCTGCCATTGCCTTCAGTCTGTCTGCATGTGGCTGGTGTGAAGTTGTACGTTTTGCAGCTGAAGACAGTGGGCTCCCCAGGATAATAGCAGCTGTTCAAGTGCATATTAGCACTTGAGATACTTGATAAGAGGGATTGGAGTACCACCCAGTTTCTTTATTTTTTAATTTTTTTGCCTGGCTGAATGAATAATTAAGCATATTCTAATAGTGCAGTTTTGCTCAGGATTCTCATTTGGCTCAGGCATTAGGCCTAAATGAAATATTTAGTTGACAGGATACAGTTAGGAAGCAAAACCACATTTCTGTCTGTATACTTTAATTTTTCTAATGATGAGAAACCACAGTCTGCCTTCCAACCCTGGGTGCTGTGGCTTGCCTGTCACTGCCTCTTCCAGGGACAAGATAAAAATCCTTCTTCCCCCAACAGGAAAAATGAGAATGTCAGATCCTGGTGACCACCATCAGACCAGGCCTGGAGCAATGAGAAAATCCTGTCTCTAACCCATTTCATTCTAATATGAACAGACTCGTCAGAAAAGATGTGATGGAGCGCTTGAGGCAATAGGGAAAGAGATTGTAGCCAGGATTGGGAGCACCAGGTGACGATGTAGGAGAAGTTGACAGCTTAGGGCACAAGGGTATGTGTGCACACAGTGTGCCATCAGACTAGTAAATATAGCATCAGTCATGTTGACACTCCAAGGGGAGGCTGGGTAGCTACTGAGCTATAGGAATTCATCTGCTTTGGGTGTGGCCAGCCTAGGATGGAGACTCAGACTGAGCTGAGGAGTCTAGAAGACCCAGGGAATAGAGGCTGACCTGGGTAATAAAGACGTGAGACAGGCTGAAGTGGTAGCTCAGACCTTGTCTTGGGTTACTGTGAAATCTGGAAAGCCCTTTCATCCTTGCTTCCTCAACTGTTGATGGAACATCATGATCTCAAAGGAACCGGGGAGCACTATATTTTAATTCCAGGATGGAGAGCTAGTGAATGACTTTTACAAGCATATTCCTCTCCCAGGAAAACCTTTCCTTCCTTTGTGGGCCTCGCCCTAATCGCCAGCACTCCACCCTGCTTGCTCCCTGTTCTCTCCACAAGGCGATCCCATGAGCTACTTTATTCTCTTTCTGTCAAGTCCTGATAGGACACACCATGCAGGGCATCTCATGCCTACTCTAAGTCTACTCACAGATGCCTGGCTGCTGCTTGAGAAAGTTCACGGCTTTGCACCTTCTGGTGTCCTTAGTCTCCAAGGCCTTGTCCACTCTTTTCTTCTTATTGCTAGCAGGAAGGATACAAGAGCTGTGCATATCACCAACACTGATCCACAGAAGCATGGCACTCCTCCCCTGTGTGTGTCTGGGGTACAACCCAAGTTGCAAATAACATGGGGTCCAGGTGACAGAGAAAGAGGGATCAAAGTCACCCACATCAGGCATGCAATGGTTGCCATTCATTCATTATATGGACAGTTTTCTCTTCTGAGTACCTCCATTTTCGATAAATATTTTGTATACATCTCTAGAAATCAGAAGAAGAGAGAGCAATGGAAAGGAAAGAAAGGCGTGCAATGTTGATCTTGAACCCAGACTGATTGGTTTACTCTTTTGGTGTTTGAAAAGTCAACCCATTCATATCCAGCAAAGTGGGCAATGCAGGGAAGTAATAGCTGTCTAATATTTGCTCAGCCTTTTGTCTCAGTGTGAATTCCCAGGTGCCCTGGCTTTTGAGGAAAGTTAGACTCACTATGTCTTAAGACTTCTTTGTGTGGGCCATTTCTGAGCAAAAGGTATAGAATATATTCCCCAAAATAAAACTATGGAGCCAAAATAAAACTTGCCTTTCTTTAATTGGTTTGTGACAGGGATTTGGTTATAGCAATAAGAAAAGTAACGAATATAGAAAAAAAATTGTGTGTGTGTGTGTGTGTGTTGTTATAGCTGGGAAGGTTGTGCCCTGTTTTTAAAATCAGGGAAACGAGGGTTGTAGGGGTAGAAAACAGAGATGGGAAGGAGGGCTCTGTCCTGAACATCTCTGTGGGCCAGAGACAAGAAGAGAGAGGTATGTATGGAAGGTTCTTCAGGGGAGATGCTCCCTAAGACTGAATAGTTGTCATATTAGGAATTACTATAGGAATGACTAGCATTCCCTCTGAAGTATTTAGTGCTTGCAATTTTATTTCATACAGGGCTGCGTTTCATTCCCCATAGAGACCCTAGAAAGTGAATAAAGCAGTTGGAGCTATGCCTGACTCAGAGATACCAGCTGGGGCCCAAGATGATTAAGTGTGTCGTTGGGGATGGTGTGGTGGCATCTTTAGACTAGGAGATTCCTTTCTACTCATTGCAAAAACCAGGATTGGTTCCCTGTAGAGTTTCCCAGTGATTATGTAATAGTAAATCTCTGTGGTCAATTGGAATAGATTGGTATCACCTAAGAGACACCTTTGATCACAACTTTGAGGATGTTTCCATAGAAGTTTAACCAAGGAGGGAAGTGATCCAGTTTGAATGTGCTCACTACCATCCCGTGTGTCTTGGGGCTATTTAATGAATATAAAGAAGAAGAAAAACAGTGGAAGCTAGATTCGTTTCTGCGTTCATTCTGCATTCACACCAACAATTATTTCTGTATGCTTCCTATCCATGGGTGCAATGTGATCTCATACTCTCTGCCATGCTGTCCTTGCCTTGATGGATTGAATTCCTCTGAACTATGGAGCCAAAATAAAACTTGCCTTTCTTTAATTGGTTTTTGACAGGGATTTGGTCATAGCAATAAGAAAAGTAACGAATATAGAAAATTGGTAGCAGGAATAGAGTCCTTGTTGTGGCTACCTGACCACATAGTTTGTATAGGCATTTGGAACTCATTTGAGTGATGAATGTGGAGGTATTGGGGCTTGTAGGCTAGAGAAGCCTTAGGATGATACAGTCAAAGTTTAATGGGGACTCTTCTTGGGGTCCAGAAGATAAGAATGCCAAGAGAAATGTGGATAGTGGAGGCCTGGCTTCATAACAAGTCAAAAGAGAACGAGTATTCTATAGGAAACCAGGCTAGAAGCCTTTCCTACTACATTCTGGAAAGGGATCTAACTCAACTATGCCCATGTCTTAAAATTTTGCAGGAGGCTGAATTAAAAGTAACAAGTTGAGAAAATTTCAAGACAGCATCACATTGAGCCACTGACAGGGTTGTTGCTCACTACCACTTCCGGAGGTTTGGAATGATAATTTAAATCAGGAAGAGACGATAAATGTGCAAACTGCCATGAAAGGATTCGGACAAGTTTAAAGTTGTAGATGAGAAGCACACAGAGGAACCTCCTGCTTTTGCCTGGAGCAGTATGGAAGGTGCCGGAGGGCTAAGTACCACCTGCCGAGGACCCCAACTGCTAAAAATCCTGACTCACTTGAAAAGTGAGAGACTGAACTGAGTTCCACGGAAGGAGGTTCCCACACAAACACAACCACTCAGGGAAGTGTTTTCCAAGTTTAGCCACCAGCACATGCAGCAGCCAGCACAGCCGTGTTAGGAGAGGACTACATCTCAATCCCACAGCAAAGCTAGGCAGAGTCATCTACAAAGAGCTGGCTTTGCAGGCATTCAAATACAAGGATTATGGGGCCATGGAGGTTTGCACCCAGATTCCAGAAAGCTACTGAAACTAGATAATGAGTGGTATGTTTGAATTCCCCGGAAGGAGGCCCTACAGGAAAATTGTGTGAAGCTGTTTTGAAAGTGCGACCTAAGTTTCAGTAGAGACCTCATGAGTTTAGAAATGCCAAGGCTGTGGGAAATCTCCCGTGGAAAGCTTCGGCATGGATTGGAGCTAGCTCATGAGAAAGTATACATTACTGCAAGTGGAAGGACTGGAGACATGGGGCTAGCTAGGTCTGCTGAACTGCAGGTAAGTCCGCCGTGAGTCTGAGATGTGAGATATAGTGCTACAAAGACTGGTGTTTCCCTGCTGGCATTCAGTCTTGCCTTGTGCTGGCTTTTCCTTGCTATCCTCCATACCCTCCTTTATGGAGTAGAAATAATTACTCAGTACTACTGTACATTAGAACTACGTAACTCGTCGTTTGACTTTTACAGATGCTAAAGGTTAAGAGACTCTGTTGAGCCTCAGAAGAGACTTGGCATGTTTTGATAGTATGAGGACTCTTAAGGCATCATCAGAGGTTCTTGCAGATGCACTAAGTACATTCTGCAATTATGGTGAAATAAACATGAGACTTCAGGGGCAGTGGAGGAAATGGTACACTTAAAAATGCCATGTTTGGAAGTCTATTGAACTAAGGGTGAGTCTGTGATGGTTGATCTTCACTGTAAACTTGAGTAGATTTGGAACAGAGGAGATACACCTTTGGGCTCCTCTCTGAGAGTATGGAGAGGTTCCACTGAGGGGAGGAGAGAAGACACACCCTGAATGTGATCTGTATCATCTTATGGACTGGGGTATGAGCTGGATGAGAGAAAAATGGAGAAAGCCAGATGAGTAGCAGTGTTCATGTCTATTTCCTTCCAAATTCTAGATGCAATGTGATCAGTTGTCTCAAGCTCCTGTTGCCATGCCTTCCCCGACAATGATGGACTGTAATCCTCTGAACTGTGAGCCAAAATAAGCCCTTCCTCAAGTTGCTTTTTTGTCAGGTGTTTGGTTACAGCAATGAGAAAATAATTAATACAGTTTATCAAAATGTATTCCAGGAGATGAGCCATGAAAAAACCCGACAACATGATTTTTTCACATCTAATCTCAACGATATCTCCTGAGGACTTCACAGCTGCCATCCACCCCTTAAAGCATCCTTTATGCAAGGTTTTACTTTCAGCCTAAAGGAAACATAGTCCTCAAGTCCTGAAACTTCCTTCCACAGGGAGTATTTGTTCTTACAACACACCTGGACCATCTCTATTCTTGCCTACTTTTTCCCATAAAGGAGTAATAATGCCCCAGCCTGGTGATTTTGGAGACAGAACTGACTCTGGGAAGCACAGCTTCACACTTTAGATTCTTGTTTCTAAGTACGTTTGTCTTTAAGAGCCAAGGCTCTCTCTGTGCCACCAGCCCTCATATAAGCTTAGCAGAGAGAAGCTCAACCCTGCGTTCAAACGGAAGTTGCTGTGATCTACCAGGACTTAGAAGCAAGTCTCTGTGACTTCAGCTCAGGAACTGCTAAGTGACATCACAATTTACATCACATTCTCAAACTAACTCATCAATCAAGGTGACAGTGCTGGAAATGAAGAGAGGATAAAGGAAAGGGATGAGAAGGGGAAGGAAGGAAAGAAGGGAGTAAGAGAAGCAGGCCTGTGTGGACTCTTTGTCTGCTGTCTGTAACCCACAGCTCAGCTGAGGCCCATTAATCAGCACCTCTGCCAATCCCAGTTGTTAGTGGTTGTTTTTCTTCTGATACCACGTCTTCCCCATAACTTGACACATATGTCATAGTTAAATCCGCTGGGATGAAAAGTCTGATGTATAACCATCTCCTCTATCCTTTTTGGCACTTAGTGAAAATGCCCCCACTAAGTCTGATGTAAAGGCAATGTGCTGCAAAGTACCAGTAAAAGGAATCACTGGGTTTCAAGCCAGTACCAGATGGAAAGAGGACAGAGGCCTGCTCAGCACAGGGGATGGGGCACTTACAGATCACCACAAAATGTGTCTGTAAATTGAAGCTTCTGTCTTAAAGCTGCTCAAATGCCATGAAAGTGAAAATATGATGACCTCCAACCCGCCTGCCTCCTCAGCCCTTCCCATGGCATATCCCCAGCCAAACATGGTTATGTCTGCCTTTTCCAGGACTCTGGGGTCACAGGCACAGCTTCAACCCCCAGCCCCATTTTATCACCCACTGTGATTTGGGTAACAGAACAAAAGCTCCCCATAGACTCAGTTTCCTCCTGAGTAACAGGAAACATTAGAACTACTTATATATTCAGATTTTTTTGTTGGCATTCACTTTCTTAGAAATTAATTCGTTTTTGTGTCACAAATCTTCTGGGTTTTGTGCTTTTCAAAATATGTTGGGCAACATAATTTTAACTACCAAAAGGTTTTTTCTTGTTTTCTCTTTGTTCTTTTAGAGGAAAAATACCATCTGATTCTTCTATATTGAATGCAAATCTCCCCTCATTTCTCCAGAGACTTTCTAAGGGTTTCCTCTCTCCTCTGACTGCTCCTCAGGTCATTTTCTTTCCTCTGTATTTTCCCTTTAGTTTGGACACCGCATTTTTGCTTTTCTGAACCTCCGGAATGAGGCGCCAAGACTCACCTGGAAACTTCTAGTGAGGTCTCTGTAGCCCTGGGGCATAGTGCTCAGCTGTGAGCATCCTCAGCAAACATAGGCCTTTGTGATGCTGTTCTCCAGATGGAGCAACCCTCTGACATCCTGCTGGGGCATAGAAGCCTGCTCGTAAGTTGAGGGAACCACAACAATGAAAAGTGTCAGGATGGAGATAGTCAGCTCACATCTTTTTCCCATTGGACCTCTTGCTACTACTCTTCACCCCAGTGACCCCGCCCTTCAGCCCAGCGACCCCGCCCTTCAGCCCAGTGACCCCACTTTCATTCCACTGATCCTACCCTTCATCCTAGTGACCCCACCCTTTATCCCAGTGATTTCACCCAGGGATCCTCACCTTCCTCACTGCCAAAGTCTGATCTTCCAGAATATTTCTAGGCCTTACTTAACATCTCCAGAAACAAACCTTCCTGCCGGGTTAGCAAAGCACAGCTGTTTGACCATTCAGGGTGGAGAAGAAGACATGGATCAATAGACGTCGTACAAGCCTTTGTATTGTAGCCTCAATTTGTAGTCCTGGCTGGCCTGGAATTTGATATTGTAAGCCAAGCTGGTCTTAAACTTAAAGCTCTGCCTGCCTCTGTGCTGAGATTAAAGGTGTGTACTACCAAGCCTAACTGATTGGCCACTGAAGGTCCTTGGATTCTCAGTCCCTGCAGCCTTCCAGGATCTGCTCCTCTCTCCTCCTATAGTACTGTCACTTTCTACCAGTTTCAATCCATTGCATCATGAACTCTCTGATTTTTTCCACTTTCCAAATAACTTATTGATAGTTCCTATTCTTTGAGAAGCACAGCTCCACTGTGGTCTCACAGGTTAACTTCCTACTGGCCCTTGGAGTGTGACAGGAAGAGGGTCAGAAAGCAGCAGATAGGATGCCCCATCTAATCGAATGTGAGCATCCCTTTCCCCAAGTCCACCATGACACCTGGACGTCATAAATACTAGATAAATGTTAGTCTCTTTTTGCCTTCACACCTCCCTTCCTGCTGAGCTGTGTTGCTCTCTGCATCTGTGGCTACCCATGGGCTATTCGAGAGGTGAAGTATTCTGCCAAGACCCAGAGTCCCCGCTTATGGGTGAGTTGCAGAATTCCCAACCAGAAAAGTCATTTCAGACAGTACTATTCGAGAGGTGAAGTATTCTGCCAAGACCCAGAGTCCCTGCTTATGGGTGAGTTGCAGAATTCCCAACCAGAAATGTCATTTCAGACAGTAATGCCAAAATGCAAATAGTCACTCAAAAGATGGAGTAACTGGCCCGGAGTGTCGCCCCTCTGTGTTCAGATGACGTATGTTATTGTTTTCCCTTGCAGTGATCCCACTGAGGAAAGCATTTGATAGAGCACTTGGACACTTTGGGTCCCCCCTTGGAAAGGCTAACTCAGACTTCTCTTTGCCAATAGTCTGATGCTCACAGAGATTCATCTTCTTTGATGATACTATTTATTAATCTACTGAGTTTTATTTTCCATGCTCTCCATTAGAAATAAAGCTAGAAAATGTGTCTGTCTTATGGATTCCTGATACGGAGGCAATTGAAAGGATTTTGTAGTTAATACATAGTACATATATTATCTTAATGACTCAATGAAAGATTAAAATCAATAATGGAAAGGCAACTTGTGCCCATGCTGTATGAACCTAAGTAGCAAAATGAGGATTCTGGACTCTCCTTAGCACCAAAGCAACTCAAAGCTGCCAAAGTCATTTGGGATAATGGTGGGATCATTGGTTTGGAGGGTGGAATCATTGGGATGAAGGGTGGGGTTACTGAGATAAAAGGTGATGTTACTGGGATAAAAGGTGAGGTCACTGGGAGGAAGGGTGAGGTCACTGGGAGGAAGGGTGAGGTCACCGGGATGGAGGATGAGATTTCTGGGGTAAAGGGTGGGGGTCACTGGGATGGAGAGTGGGGTCACTGGGATGATGATTTGGATCACTGGGACTAAGGGTGGGATCACTGGGATGAAGTATGATGTCACTGGGATGGAGGGTGGGGTCACTGGGATGAAGGATGGGGTCATTGGGATGAAGGGTGGGTCACTGGGATGAAGGGTGGGGTCACTGGGTTGAAGGATGAGGTCACTGGGCTGAAGGGTGGGATCACTAGGATGAAGAATGAGGTCACTGGGATGAAGAACGAGGTCACTGGGATGAAGGATGGGGTCATTGGGATGAAGGGTGGGGTTACTGGGATGAAGGGTGAGGTCACTGGGATGAAGGGTGAGGTCACTGGGATGAAGGATGAGGTCACTGGGATGAAGGATGAGGTCACTGGGATGAAGGGTAGGGTCACTGAGATGAAGGGTGAGTTTACTGGGGTGAAGGGTGAGTTTACTGGGGTGAAGGGTGGGGTTACTGGGGTTAAGGATGAGGTCACTGGGGTGAAGGGTGAGGTAACTGGGGTGAAGGGTGAGGTCACTGGGGTAAAGGGTGGGGGGTCACTGGGATGGATGGTGGGATCAAGAGGGCTGTCTTTCAGGAAAAGTAACACAGCAGGTCCGAGTGTAGTAGGAACTGAACGAGAGATGCTGTGGGAATGAGCCCCACTGAAAGATGAGCAGTAAAGTCTACCTATCTGGTTGGCATGCTCAGGTTCAGTAAGAGCACCTTCTCCCATGAGTCCCAGGTCCCCTTCACCTCTTCCTGCTCCCAGCACCTGCTGTGTGCCTGCAACCCCTGGGATCTGGGCTGGAGCTGGCAGCTTTCTTCAGTAAGTATTTTCTTCCCTGAGAGCTGCCTCCACTTGGTTTCTGCTCAAAAAGGGCATTCAGCCATCAGAAAGCTTCTTTCTTCCTTGATTGTTTTTAAACTTTTGGCTTTTGAGTATTAGCCACAAAAGTTGCTTCTTCCTTCCTAAGGGGAATGAAGAGCCAACAGTTAAGGCAGACAGAGGGGGAGCTTCTGTGCAGATTTCCTCATCATTAGTAAGTTTTCCTGACAGCAGAAGGAAGTCTTTCCAGTCAATTCTTTGTAGTCAATTCTTGATCGCTGTCCTCCTGTTGTTAATATTGTTGTTAAACTCCTGATGCCTCACTGAGTGGAAAGCTAATTATAATAATTAACAGAGAACTCCTGAACTTGTCAAACTGGTAATTATAAACCGCAGGGACTTTTATCATTAATAGATACCGTGGAAAGTAAAGGCACAGGGGTGCTGGCGGGGACAGGCGTACAGATGATCAGGTGCAGAGCCAAATCCGAGTATCACCAGGACATGAGAACATGGCTTCTTTAACTCTGTGCCCAACACGGCTGCCTCTGCATTCCAGAAAACTAGCCCGAGTTTCCTGACACACACACCTTCCCACTGCCCCACGCTCTCCCACTTTCCTTCAAAGGATTGGTTTTACAGTATTTCATTGAGCATCTCCTAAGTACGAGAGCTTACGTCAGAAACCAGCGATAAAATTATGACTATGATACCCTATATTGGCTATGTGGAAGCTTTGATGTCACAATCCCATTTATTTATTTTCACTTTATGTCTCTGTATTTGCGATCATATCCTAGAAATCTACCCAGGCAATGTCATGGAATGTTCGGTGTCTCCTAATAGTTTTAGAGGTTTGCACCTTGTGTTTAGGTCTGTAATCCATGTCAGCTGTGGTGGTAGAAAGTAAGTTTTTTTTTCACTCATCTGTTTGTGGATTTCAAGCTTTCCTAGTTTACAGTATTATTTATATTAGGAAAGATATGAAAACAACTTGGGTCCACCAGCACATGAATGGATTAAAACAAGTGATGCACATACATAATGGAATATTACTTGACCTTAAAAAAAGAAAACTTCATTACTGGGGACAATATGGCTGGACCTAGAAGCCAGTGTTAAGTGAAGTAGGCCAGGCATGAAGAGACAAATACTATATAATGATCTCCTTCATAGGTGGAATCTACAGCTGTTGAACCCAGGAGAAGGGGACAGAAAGATGGCTACCACAGAGAGGTAAGTGAGAGAGCAGATATTGGGCACTGGGTACAGAGTTACAGTTAGTCATGTTAGTTCTGATATTCCACTACACAACTAAGAGACTCCAGTTAACAATATGTTATATATTTACATATATATAAATGAAGGGATTTCAAGTGTTACCACAAAGAAAAGATAAACTATTTGAAGTGACAAGTATGCTGATGACTGTGATTTGATCATTCCACAACGTGTACATGTATTAAACATCACACTGTACTCCACAAATACATAGTTATTATATATCGACTAAAATATATCTTCTAAAAGGGTACAATATCAGTCTTCAAAGAGACTATAGGACCAGCAAGACTAAGCAGGGAAAGGCACTTGCTACAAAGACTGAAGATCTGAGTTCAATCCTGAGGACCCACAAGGTCAAAGGCAAGAACTGGTCACACCCAGACCCATACACATACAAACAAGTGAATAAAATAAACAAATTTTCTAAGAGATTATAAACTACTAAATAAAGGAAAAGTTTTTAAAAGAGTTCTTTATAGCATGATATAACTGCTTACTTGTTGAATTCATGGTGAACATGAGGAGTTCATGATATAACTGCTTACTTGTTGAAAACATGGTGAACATAGGATGGGGAATGACCTTGGCATCTAAAAGGTTTAGAACCACGAGCTAGAGTGATGGCTCGCAGCAGTTAAGAGCACTTACTACGCTTGCAGAAGACCCAGGTTCCATTCTCAGCAACCATGCAGTGGCTCACAAACACCTGTAACTTCAGTTTCAGGGTATCTGATGCTTTCTTCTAATTTCTGTTGTCGCTGCATGCACACGATACATATGCACACACTCTTACACACACACATTAAATAATTAATTAGTCATTAATTTAGATACTCTTTTTAAAGTTTCAGAATCAGAACCAAGAGTCATACTTTTTAAATGGTGCCTTTTTTATAGTTTCTAAAGTCCTTTAAGAGCTGGGGGGAAAGGCATGGTCTTTCTATCTGAGAGTAAGCTCACTGTCCATGTGCAAATTTGTTCCTGGAATTTTCATAGTCTACAGAGAACCCAAAGTCCATTCTACCCACAGGCATCTGCAGAAGTCTATACTGATGAGTTATTGCATTGTAAGACATGGAGTCCTTTGCTAGGCACATGGTAGCTATTCAACAATAGGTAGCTTTTAATAGTATTGTCAAAGCTGAGAGTGGTAACCTAGCAGCCTCGGAAGATGATGCAGGAAGACTGCTAAGTGAAACCCTTAGCAGTTTCATGTCAGCTTGTTCTACAAAGGAAGACCCAGTCTCAGAACCCTCCTCCAACACACAGGGACACACACACACACATACACACACCCATATAAACACTCATTCTCATATGTATGTATGTGAGATATATATATATCATGCATGCAATATTTCACCTCTTGTTGAGAAGACTGTCTCATATACAGAATCACTTGATTAATTCAAAGATGCACACTATTATCAAGATAATATTATTATCAGTAATGTTGTAAGATAATATTATTATGTGTAATGTTATAAGATAATCTTATTATGTTATGAGATAATACTATTATCCTTAACAAACACTGACTAATGTGGCCTGGGCATCGTCTTGATTACAAGCACAGCTGTCATCCCTACAGTGGCTTCTGAAATCACCAATGAGAGACAGCCTCGGGTCTTATGGAAAAAATTGCTCTATTTCCTTCTCCTAAGCTAGCTTGGGAAGTCACGAGCGACCTCACACTCACAGCCTGAGTCCTTCCCCAAGGAAGCCTTGGGAAGAGCCTGTTTCCCTCTGCCAGACTATGGGTGGAATGAACTTTGCCCTGCTTTGAGGTGTGGTTCTTCCTCTCTGCCCCCGATGTTTATAGAAACAACTGCAGAGGGGTGGTGTGGAAAGGTTCCAGAGGCCCAAACCTTGACCTCCTCAACTCAGCCTGCTTTCTAAATAAAACTTCAAGACTCTGTCCCCCAGACCCCGTTACAACCACAATACATCCTAAGCGTGAATTTGAGGGCTGCCTAGAAAAGCAACTCTCTGCAGAGTCAGCTTAACTGAGATCCCAGGGAACAAAGCAGCGGGTAGCAGACACTCTGAGGGACATGTGGTAATCTGAATGAAGGGGCAGCTGCTGGCTGGCAACCTGCTCCAGTCCAGCCAGGCACTGCTTGAAATTTGAGGGCTTTTGCTGGTCGGGTGAGAAGGGCCAACCAGTGCAAGCAAGGGCCAGGCTTGGGCTCACTTCAAAGTTACTGGCTAGTTTTTATTTTTAGTTCAAGTTCAAAACTGTCACAGAAAGAAGAAAAAAAAAAAACCTCAGAGACCTCCAGGCCAACAGCAGCTTTCAGTCTGGGCTGAAACAAGAAAGGAGCATACTACAGGCTCCTGAGAGTGGTCTCAGAGGCAGGTCGCCGGGACGTCCTGGAGTCTCTGAAGTGGCATGGTGGCTTCTGTGGGAAGTCCAGGAGAAAAGAAGATCAGATAGGAGTTGGGGACATGTGATCAAACTTCCCCTACTTGCAGATAAGTTTCACATCTCCTTTGCAATGAGGGGAGAGGGTCAGGCCAGGCTAGCTTTATCGGGCTTCCTTCTTGCTAGAACCACAAAAGACCAATTTCATCCACGAGAGCTTTTGTCTTCAGAAGGGCTTCAGCTCATCCTGGGAGAAGCTATTGTTTCTTCAGAGGGTTTTTAGATCAGCTGCGGGCTCCTGGCGCCCTTCTCCTCTCTTTGTGCCTCCTGTTCCCCTGGACATAAACAACAAATGGTCCCTTTCACCCTGGAGATAAGATTGTGCTTCTCCCAAAGTCACCGCTGTCCTCGTGCAGTTTCTGGAACTGTTTGAATAATGAGGCTCCTTCGTAGAGACTGGAGATTCCCTAGGCAGGCCAGGTGGACAGTGCCTACCGGGGCTTACCCAGGGCTCACAGTGGGCAATAGCCCAACAGAGCCTTTTGTGTGACATTGGTCTGGCCTACTTGGTTTTTGTTTTTTTGTTTTTGTTAATGTTTGTATGTACTGGACTCTTTCCTTCTGCCTTTTGAATTTTTCTTTTTTCCTGATAAGAGAAGTGATATTCTTGTGCATAGAATTCCCTGCCTTCCAGGAACAGTGGAAATCTTCAGTCTCTCGATTCTTTGCTGCCTCCTGGAAGCTGCTATGGTGCCTGTGGACTCGCAGGGGGAACAGAGGCGATTCTTGCCAGAGTAGTCAGCAACACCGAGCCAGCATCCTATCTGGAAGCTCTCCTTCCTTTGGGACACTGTCCTCCCCACCATTGCCTTCTGGACTTTGGGGTAGAAGACCTAGATTTTGGTCCCAGCTGTGCTCCTGCCTAAGCCCGTGACCTTAGGCAAGGCTCTTTAATCCTTAAGCCTCCCTTTCTTAATCAGTTAGAGTTGGTGGATAATTCCACCAACTGTACATCCAGAGAATAGTGATTAATGGGAAACTAGACCGTATGTTATAGACAAATGCTAAGAGCTATGACTACAATCAATCTAATGGCTGCTGTCCTTATCATTATTATAATAACCTATGGGTCATCTGTTTAATGGTCACTGGCCAGGTCTCTTTCCAGACTGACATAGCTGTGTGAGCGTAAGTTAATTAAGCTTCTATGCCTTAATTTCCTTATTGACAAACACAGGAAGAGTGAAGACTGTCAGCAGGTTTAAAGGAGACAGCGCAGGTAAAGCACCTGCTGCGTAGCAAGTTCTTAAAGCACGTCGCTTCCCTTTCCTTTCCAGCATGTATTAATTCTTCAAGGCATCCCTGCAATGTTATTTAAACTCCTATTATATGGCAGTGCTTATGCCAAGCACTCAGAATGCAAGTGCTAAAGACTTGAGAAACCAATTGTATGGGTAAGATGATCAAGAAGAGACAGTGGCTCTGCAGGTAGGAGATAAGGCTGGAGGACAGAGGGGAAGGATCAGGAGACACCCCACACGCACACGGAAACTCGTCCCATCAAAGGCTCAGACCTAACTTGAGAGCCTTCAGAAGCCTCTCAGATGACATATCAAGAAATAGGCATGGTTAGACGCGCACTGTGAAAAGGTCGCTATGGTGCGAAGGATGGACAGGACTGGAGGAGGAGGAACCCTGTAGATAGGAATCGGGTCAGGAAGACCAACTGAGAGGTAGGGAAATAGTTCAGAAGAGATGAGGGCTGTAGTAGGCACTGTAGTCGGGAGGGAAATGTTCTTAACTTGGTGAAAGCTGAGTCCTGTAAAATCGGGACTAAAGTTTGACCTAGGTATCTCGGTCAGCAATGAGGGAGGGTGTTGACGTCATCAACCTGGAGAGGGAACAAATTGGCACAAATGGCTTGTTTTGAGCAGGACCTTCTTCAGAACACAGAGAGATCAGGAATAGGGCCAGTTCTATGACCCACAAGAATGATTCATGATCAGGTAAGATTAAGAAACCAACTTCCTTTCAATAGGGATTTTCTTCCTTTCTAATGTGTTTGTGTGTTCTGGAGTCCCATAAACAAAACAAGAACCTCTGGGATCCTTTTGTTTGAACACAGCTACTGCATTACTATGTAACTCCTTATTGCTCTAACTACTGTGTAAAAGATACAAAATGGCCCCATAGAAAGGCTTATTATTCATAGAACCATAGGTAATTTTAATTTTGTTTTTATGTTCTTTTGTGTTTTTAAGATCTTCCATCATGAAAACACATTATTTCATAATGGCAAATGCATTTTAGCTCAATGGAATAAAACAAGAAAAAGATTTAAATAAACACAGAAGAGAATGTCCAAGTAATCACTAACCACAGCGAAAATATTCTGGAAAAATCACAACGTGAGGCCACTACTTATGCAGCCAAATAGAAAATGGAAAAAGTGGAAAATACCTGATGGATTTGTTAGTTGCAATATTAGGGGAACCCAAAAAGCTAAATGATAGAAAACAAACTGCTGTCAGTTAAAAGGATAATGAGAATATCAGGTCAGAAAAGACTAAATAAATATAAATGGCAAATAAATACAGGCGAAAAATGTTTAATCTTATTTACCTCCAGAAAAGCATAAATCTACATCAAGATTCCCTTTACTCCACTTAAAATGGCACCCACTTTTAAAAAAATTGGATTTGATGGGTTATTTTAAAGAGACACAAAAGTCAAGAGGGGTGGGACAGGTGAAGAATATAGGAGGAGTTGGGGGAAGGGTGGAGGTGAATATGATCAAATCACATTGTATGAAATTCTCAGATTTTATATTTATAAAAGGGCATCCTTTTGCTAGGATAATTAATTTAAAATGTAATAAATATGCTTTAAAAACAGATGCTGGCTTGGATGGAGAAAAGATGAACAGTTATATTGCTGATAAAATGTGAAGTAATCCAGCCCCTGTGGAAATCAGTATAAATTCTCAATAACAATGTGGCCCTGCTACCCCACTATTGGACTTTAAGTCAACCCATCACAGCCACACTGGAGAATCGGTGTTTATCGGGCATTTTTCATACTAGCTAAGTTACAGAGCCATCCTAGGTGTCCAACCACAGAGGAACGGATAAGAAAAATGTGACGTGTGCAGTGGAACCTTAGAGAGGAATGGTGAAAATTAATACAACTGGAGGTAATGATTTTAAGTGAATATAGTTGCTAGATGTTTCCATACTGAATTTGTGGTTCCTATACTTTAGATACTCATAAAATCATATATGGGGCTGTGGGAAATATTCCCAACGTATATGGTATGTACATAAGAAGATAGAAATTTATATGAAGACAAAGTGAATCCATGCCCTTTGAAGTATAGACGGTGGTTACCCTCATGAGAGGTATAACTAGGAAGCATGAGGAGGCCTGTTAGACTTCTACCAATACCTCATTCTTTAAAATTTATGTTTGCTATACAAGTAGCCCTTCTGATGATGTATTGAGTTCTATGGTATGTTTATGTATATTATACCTCAAAAAAGTTGTTATTCATAAATATTAGTCTAAAAATAAACTAAAATAGTGTTACAAAATAAGAGATTGGTGATGATGATAGCAATTTTGATTTTTCAACTTCATGGGATTGAGAAGCACCTAGGATACAAATACCTGGCTGTATTTTCAGAAAGGTTCAAAGGGGGTGGGACCTACCCTGAATATGGGCATTAGCATTGTATGGGCTGGGGTTCCAAGTTGAATAAACATGAGAAAGCAGGAGCACCGGCATTCATCTGTCTCTGTTTCTTGCCTGTGGGCACAATGTGACCAGCTACCACATGCTCCTGCCACCATGGCTTTCCTTTCATGATGGACTGTGAGCTAAAATGAACACTCCCTTCCCAAGCTGCTCTTCTCAGTCATTTTATCAAGGAAACCAGAAAATAACTGAAGCAGCTTAAGGTGACACTTACATAAGACCCCTCTATCTTTCCTACCTGCAGGTGGTGTCTACGTGGTAAGAAGTAATGAGTATTAAGAACAGTAGCACAGATAGAAGGCAATAAATAATTAAGTGCCATTAATAGCCATTAAACCCCAGGATCTGATGCAGAAAAAGTAATCAGGATGATGGGTAAGAACAAGTATTGGGTACCAGGAATAAAAAGATGTTATCACTACAGACCCTACAGAATTCAAAAGGCAACGAAGTTGTTACAACCTACTTCATACCAATACCTCTGAAACTGAAGACAAAAATGAACATTTTTCTAAGATAAACAGACATAAGAAAGAAAGAAAGAAACCTAAATAGTCCTGTCTAATGTATTCAAAATAGTTAAGATCACTCTTTCTTTCTCTCTCCCTTTCCCTTCTTCTTTCTTCCTTTCCCCCTCCCTCTCCAGGTATCTAGGGCATCTGTAGCAAAATCTGCCAAAGTTAAGTTAGACATAAGCCAGCCTAGATGAGATTGCTCAGCAGCTACAAGCACTTTCTGCCTGACAACTTGAATTCAGTCTCCATGTCCCACAGATGGAATGAAAGAACTGACTCCTGAAAGTGGTCCTCTGATTTGACACATGTGGCATGACATATTTGTGAATGCATGGGCACAGACATACAAACACCACACACACACACACACACACACACACACACCAAAAAATAAAATTAAATTTCAATAGCGATAGCAATGATTTTATGTATTTTAAAAGAAGTAATAGTCCTCAATTGACTTAATTTCTTAAGAGTTTATGAAATCTTGACACCAACATCTAATAAGAATGTCATAAGAAAATATGTAAATCAATCTTACTCACAAACCTACATGCAGAAACCTTAAATGTGATCACACACACCAATATACAAGACTAAAATATTTATTACAAACATTCTAGCCAGACTTAATATTTGAAAGTATAACCTGTCACACTCATGGCTTAAAGAGGATAACAGATACTAACCTCTCTATAGTAACAGGAACATCAGCCACTAAAACCAATGTCTATTTGTAGCTTTTTTTAAAGCTCTAAGCAAAGCAGCAACAAAATCTGGGTATGATGGAACATATCTGTAATCCCAGAACTTGAGAAGCTGGGGCAGAGGGATTTCAAGTTCAATGTCAAACTGTGATACACAGTGAGACCCTGCCTCAATTAATTAATTGTACAAGATTATTTTACGAGAAAATGTATTTTTGAAGAGCATTAATCAGTGCTGGAGAGAAGACTCGGCAGTTAAGAGCACGTATTGCCCTTACAGAGGATGTGAGTTTGATTCCTAGCATCTACACTGGGTGACTCACAATTGCCTAGAAGTCCAGCTTGAGGAGATCTGATGTCCTCTTCTGGTCACCTCAAACACTGCACATGTGTGCAAACACATACAGATAAACAATAAAATAAATATTTCCTTTTTCAATAAAGCAACATTCATTTAATGAAAAATAGTAAAAGATTCCCCCTTAATCCTTTGAAGAGGAAAATAAGTCAAGAAGACTTCTGTTTAAGTGCAGGAGAGTCAATGCACCAAGAAATAAAGGATGAGGGAGCACCACAAAGAGTTAGCTAAAACTGTTGGTGTTTGGCTATGCTATTTTCTTGCTGACAGAAATTCTAGATGAATATTTAAGATGGTCAGAATGTTTAAAATTATTTAGCAAGGTTGCTGGATAGAAGGGTAATATACAATGGTCAAGTGCATGTTTGTACAATGTTGACAGAGTTCAAATATGAGTAATGTTTAGGTTATGGTAATGCTCAGCAGTGTCAGCAATTATAAATTACTCTCCAGCATTTTATGTCTGTTGACATTCCTGAAAATAATCTGTGCTCAATCTCAGGTGCATAGTCCCTTTTGTCTGTGCATTTTCCTTGCTTCTTTTTCTTTGTGAAATTGAAAACCCTATTGTAAAGATTTATTATTGCTGTGCAGGGGGTCAAGAAAGTAAAATATTATTAAGGAACAATAAAAAAATGGAAGAACATGTCAGTAAACTATAAGATAAGACACGTGAGAACAGTTCAGCCATCAAATCAAGCAAGCACACTGAAGAACCAAGGGAACAGAAAGCCTTCTCTGTAAGTGGAACTGGCACATTTGAATATGGCTGGCATGATTGGTGTGTTACACCCTTTGTCTATCTGCCTTTGTGGTACAGAAACCTGTACTAAAATTCATTCCAGCTGTCTGTCATATCTGAAAATGACAAGTGGCTCCATAAAGCTTCCATGTGGCAATATGATATGCTAGTTCTATGGCCTTAGAACAAAAAAAAACCAAAAAAACCCGAATTCTTTAAAAGGACACAAAATTACTGACCATAAGAAACAAAGGCTGATAAATTAGGCTACCTAAAGATTAAAAACTTCTACTCATCAAAGATGTAACTATGAAGAAAAAGGCAAAGCAGAACCAGAGAGTTAATCAGACTCTGCAGAGTGGCACAGGGCTCTGTTCAAATGTTGAAAGAGCTCTTACATGCCTGTAAAAGATGGATGGCCTAATTTACCACAAATTAGCGAGAAAGGTACTTGAAAAGGAGAAAGTTTCAATGGCCAGGACATATGAAAATGAGCAGCCTTATTGGTTGGGATGGTAACTTTCATTGTCAACACAACATACTAGACTCACTTGAGAAGAGATTCTCATTAGGCGATGTCTCTATGGGGTTCGTTATGTCTGCGAAGGACTGTCTTAGTTTAGCTAATTTACTTGGGATTAGCCCACTGTGGGTGGCACCATTCCCAAGGCAAGGGTTTTTGAACTGGATGAGAGCGAAGCTAGCTGGAAGAAAAGAAACAGACATCACAGGTGCATTTTCCTCTCAGCTTGTAGCTGTGGCTGTAATGTGACCAGCTGCTTCAAATTGCCTTGACCTCCCCTCAATGACGGATCTTGACCTGAAAAATGTAAGCAGAATAAACGCCTTTCTCCCCTGAATTGTTTTTGGTCAGAGTGTTTTAGCATAGCACTGGAAATAAAACTAGAACATATGTATGTGTACATATGCACATATACAATATGAACCCGTAATGTGAAAGTACAAAACGAAGTCACAACAGGGATAAAGTCCAGATAGTTTAGCTTCAGGAAAGGTGTGAGTGTCACACACAGTAGCAGACAGGACCACTGGGTGCCAGGTATATTTGATTTCCCAGTCTAAGTGACCATTTTATGGGTATTTTCTCTATGCTAACTTGCAAAACTATATACAATGTAGCATTTTGCACATATTTCTGTATGAATGCTGGACTTCGGCAAAAATGTTTCTAAGGAAAAACAAAGTGTAAATGTCCACAGTCCATTAGAAACAGTTTAAGCCCCAGACAATCCAAGTAGATTGAGAAGAAAAGGTCAGTGAGACTTTGTGAGCAGAGGAAAATTAACAAAAATATGAGAGTTGTTCAAATAGCAAATTCATAGAAAATGAAACTCCTTTTTTTTCCTCCCACAAAGTCAACACTCAACTTCCTCTCCTCCCCTCTCTTCCTTTTTCAAGTCTTTTTAGATCTGAGAGGCAGGCTGCCTGCTTTGCCAGTTTCTGCACTGAAATGATTCCACACAGTTGGCATCCCTCCCCCGTGGCAAGGTAAACAAGATGCAGCTGAGGGAAAGCTTGTGCCAGTGCCCAGGCTACCCTCAGCCCCAGCCCTGTCTCCTATTGTTCTTTGTGACCCTGGTGTAGCTGAACACCCCCCTGACATGTCATCAGAACCAGAATTTCAAGAGCCAGTACAAATGCAGGTGTGTGTATCTTAGCATCACAGTCCCTGGGAAGAGTTACTTGATATTTCTGGGCCTCAGTTTCCCCTTAGATACAACAGGGTGAACACACATGCCTGGCTCTTGGAGTGTGTGCAATAAGGAGCAAAAAAGGTGCACATGTGCATGTGTGTGCGTGAACACACACACGAAATCTCAAGGCACTAGGTACCAGGGAGAGACTGTACCCTCCTTTGTTCCCACCTCCTAGGAAACTCCCATTTCAGGTGTCAATATCTGCCTGCTCTCTTAACCCTCCTCCCTCCATCACTCCAGGAAAGAATCTGATATCAGTAATTTATATTTCAAGGATTGATTGATTATTCTCCAACTGGAGCTCAGCCAAGCGTTTGCATTTTATGCCTTTTATCCCTAATTGTGGCATGAAAGACTTTTTCCCTTGTTAAAAGAATTTGAGACATCAGCAAGAAGGTGGAAGGCTCTGGGGGAGGGAGAGGGAAAGCCTGAAATCACATTAACCAGATTCTGCTGGTGTTGAAGGTGAACGTGAGTTCGCCCTTTTCAAGTTCCTTTTGTTTTCCTGGAGATGGAGTGTAGGGAGAGAGATGGCGCCAACTCATGGATCCTGAGTCCTGGATAGGGATGAGAAGGCTGGCATTTGTGGAGGATGGCAAAATCCAAGCCATAGAAAGGTTGAAAGAAAGATAATCGGTTCAGCTATTTTGGGGACCCAAAGAAGCCAACCTGACAAGGATGTCCATTCCATTTCTGCCCTGAGGTGCCCACTGGCACCCATTCTCCTCTGAACTCCTCCCGTAGTCTCCAGCTTTAATCTCTACCTGGTCCCTGCCACCTTTCCCTCTTACCCAGCACAACAGGAAGACTTTCAGATTGGCTTCATTCTGCTTTTAAAAATGGTTCATCTCTTAATCCTCCTCGCCGGCACCCTCGCAGTTATCTCTAGACGTTGCTTATTAGCTGTGTCTCTATCTATAGTGTTTCCAAAAATCAAAATATGCTTTTGCATTGTTCTGGATTAACACAGGTGTGGTGGGCCTGAAGTGTTGGAAGACAAGGGAAGAGGAGAGACATGTAAGAAACAGACAAGGAGCCTCGAGAACAAGCTTAAATACATGACATAAACCAACAGGGATGAGGAGAGCGGTACTTCCCGGATCTTGTCTAGCCCAATCCCTACTGCCTGGAGGCATACTTCTGAGAAACAGGCTCTGGTCGGTAAGCAAGAGAGAACAGATTCTCTGTGATGGGATACTGATGGCTGCAGAGGGAGTGGTTGGGCAGGGCTTTAACTACAGCCAACCAGAACCATCTTAACCAGACTCAAGCAATAGAACGGATTGAGGGACACCACAGGGAGGCCAGACCTGTTGAGTGCTTGGCTCCACAGAAGCCAGAGCGACAGACAGGCAGTCATTGTGTCATAGAAGTGGTTGGTTCCGCACGGCCAGACCCAAGGAGGTCTGGAGTTGGTCTGTCCTCTGGGGCTGGAGACTGAGGATAGCCCGAGTCTTTGGGAGTGGATGGACACTGGGTTTGGCATGTGGACAGGTGTGTGGGCTGTTGGGGACAGGGACTGTTCCTTGAGAAATTAGAAGGTAGACTAGTAGCACTCACCCAAGAAATGTCCCCGCAAGTTCACATTTTCTCTGTGACATCCCTGTTCTCCCTTCCTTCTCCTTTCCCCCTTTCCCAATATACACCTGATCCACGGACCCAAATTCTCCTTCAGGACAGAGAGGGAAGGGCTCTGTTCCCAAGTCAACATGCTGGAAGCAAATGACCTCTTGCACATTCATATTAAAATTTGAATATGGGAAAGAAAAAGAGAGCAGAGAGGGAAGTAGCTAAATTAGCAATGTTCACTCAGCGTGGTTTTGCTTTTAATCCAAGCCCGTGAGCCTGACAGGGCTCAGAATAAACGAAAGCAGATGTGTCCATCACGCCAGCGGATATATTGCTACTAATCCCAGACAAGACGGCAAAAACACATCACGCCTGAGCCCCACACTGTGTCGGTCTTAATCCGCCTCTAATTGCGCTGGGCACACTGCCTGCACACCTCTGTCCTCCGAGTTCCATGGTTTCCGCTCCCGCGTGGAGTTGACCTCAGCCAAAGCAGCTCTTTTTGCTGGAGCAGAGTTAGAGCTGAGATTGAACAGCCCCAGGCAGGGGGCAAAGAGGTTGATGCAGCCAGTGTGGCAGGAAGGAGACCCAGTCAAGCAGCAGGAGTGGGTGATCCTGGTGTTGCCTCTCAGCCACCAAACTGGTTAGAGGGGAGGTTTGTGTGTGGATGCCTAATACGACTCCTGATACAGCAAAACTTCCCACTGCCACTCGCTCCCAAAAGTAGTATTCATTTATTCATAACCTATTCTGGCACATACACGTTTCTTAGCCAATGAATAAAAAAGCTGAGTATTGTTGGAGGGCGTGGCTGTTCCTTACAGAATGGGGGAGGGGTTCAGAGTCACTTATCCCAGAATTGTTTCTGAAGGTCATCACTTTCTCTGTGACATCCCAACCCTCTTTCCTTTCCTTTTTCCTCCCCCTGAATGTAGAGCAGATACACTGGCCTAAAATTTTTACCCAGGACGGAGGAATCAGAAGCTGTTCCCATGTCATCTGAGAGAAAATAAATATGTAATAAACAATAGAGTCACGAAACCAGGCTGATAATCCCATAAATTTAAAGATGCTGAGGCAAGAGGATCACAACTTCACAGTCAGACTGAGCAACACAATAGAGTGAGTTAAGGCCAGCCTGCACAGTTTAGTGAAATCCTGTCTCAAAAATGAAAGAAAAATAAGAATATTTCCCTATATCTGTGCTTCTAGTAATGCAGAAAAGCATTAGATAACATAATACTAGTATACATTCTAAATAATCATTTAACTGAGTGGGCACTTGTGTGGATCTGTGTATATAAATATACATTGTAAATACATCTGTGTCTATCTGTATGCATATGCATGTATGTTTCTTGATCACTGATATCATGTCATAGACAACATTCTGCAACACCCTAGAATTTGATGTCCATCTGGACATGGTGGCCGATCTCCATGTTCCAAGCACTTGGGAAGCAGAGGAAGGAGGATTACAAAATCAAGGCAGGTATACAGGTATACAGCCTGACATAATTTTTTTTTTTGCTGTTGTCTTAGTTAGAGTTTCTATTGCTGTGAAGAGACACCATGACCACATCAACTCTTATAAATGAAAAATATTCACTTGGGATGGCTTACATTTTCAGAGGTTTAGTCCATTACCATTGGTGATGTGAGATGGTGGTAGGTAGGCAGACATGGTGCTGGAGAAAGAACTAGAGTTCTACATCTTGACCCACAGGCAATAGGAAGTGGTCTGAGTGTCTCACTGAGTGAAACTTGAGCAAAGTAGACTTTAAAACCCACCCCCCCACACACAGCAATACACTTCCTCCAACAAGGCCACATCAACTCTAACAAAGTCACACCTCCTAACAATGCCACTCCCTATGGCCTTATGGGTAGTTGTTGTTTTTTTACTCTTTACTCTTTGGGAACCCAGCACCCAAATTAATCACTCATGGAGGCTTATTCTTACTTATAAAAGCCTGGCCTTAGCTAATTGTTTCTAGCAAGCTTTTCTTAACTTAAATTATCCTGACTTTTTGCCTCTGGACTTTTTCCTTTTCTTTCTTCTGCATATCTTACTTTCACTCTTACTCTGTGGGTGGCTGTGGAGCTGGGTGGCTAGACCCTGATGTCCTCCTCTCCTTGTTCTCTCTTGCTCCTCCCTCTTCCTCAGTTTTCTCCTCCTATTTATTCTCTCTACCTTCCAGCCCAGCCTACCCTTTCTCCTGCCTTGCTATTGACTGTATAGCTCTTTATTAGACCACCAGGTGTTTCAGACAGGCAAAGAATCACAGTTTCACAGAGGTAAACAAATGTAACATACCTTAAAATAATGTTCCACATTTCCCCCTTTTGCCTAAATAAAAAGAAAGGTTTTAACTTTAACATAGTAAAACTATACTCAACAAAACAATTATCAAGTAAGAATTACCTTTGCAATATTCTGTCCATTGATAGTTAGCACATTCAGAGAAAATAGTGCATTATCTATCCTATCTCAGTGAATCCAAGTTTTACACCTAATTTATGTTCTATCATAACTAAAAAAACCCTGCAACTATAACTATCTAGCCTTCAGCTCCATCAAAGACCCAGAAAGCTGTAGCACTATCGAACAACAGAGACATTTGACTGCTTGCACAGTCACCAAAAGTTCCTCTGCAATGTTAGAGCATCTGTCTTCAGCCTACAGGCCTAGAGTATCCAGCAGACTTCTGAGTGAAGCAGGAAACTTCAATGATTGCCATGCCTTATATTGGCAAAATTCATCAGTAGCTTCCTCTGTCTCTGGCAGGATATTTGGGAGACTCTTCTGTGAAGCAGGAATTTTGAAGGACTGTCCTACCTCATTTTGGCAAAGTTCAGCAGATTTTTCCTGTGTGTCCTGCAAGTCTAGTCTGCATAGCACACTGTTAGCAGTCAAAGGCAGTTTCTTTGTCCAGTAAATAATATTGCCACAATGAAAGCAAACTCTGTAAGGAGTTTCTTCAATGCCCATCATCTCTGAAGTAAATTGGCACTGACAGAAGCAGATGTCTCTCATTGTCATGGAAAACTTTAGGCTAACAAAATATTTGAAATGCCATATTCTGTAGGTCTTTGAAGTGTTTGAAAACCAATAAATATATCTCTATATGATCTTTAAAACATACCAAATGTGGCTACAAGTTTAATTTTTATAAATTAATTACTAACCTCATTTCTTATTTATATATTGCATTTTAAAATGAACTGCATAAGCACAATACCCCAAACAAGAATAGAAACATATATATAATGTGTTGTTACAAAAATAAGCTTAAATTTGTATCAATATACAAAAATCTTTTAAACAAAAGTAGACACATACATACAAAATTGACTTTGAATTTGTATTAATATGCCAAAATTCATGCCAATGTAAAATATTGGAGATATCCTCTATTTCTATAGTCCCCTAAATATAACAAATATCTATGACCCACTAAATAACCAAAAGCCTCCTGCAACCCAACTCTTAGGAATGTGGATGCTGTTTTCTCTAGGCTGCTTCCTGTTGATGTGAGTGAAGGCATCTTTAGGGTCCTTAGGAAGATTTGAGAAAATGGCTAAGTCCTGGAAAGACCAACAATAACTTTTGTTAATAGGTATCACCTGTCAAGTTTCAGGCAGTTCCCCTTGATCAAACCAGATCCATATCAACCTGAAACAAATCCCAGCCTCTTGTTTCCTGTGGAATCAAAAGCAAAACCACTTCTCTAAAGTACTTTTGATTTCCATTTGACAAATACATTTTTTTTACTAATGAAACTAAAATAGCCCTAAAGTATCAAGGTTGGTTCAATTTTGCAATCCTGTTCACAATCTCATGTCTTCTAGCAGCTGTCGTTTGCTCATCAGTATTAAAAAAGTCAACATCAGCAGAGTAGCATACAGGATCCAGACTCCCTGTGTACTTCCCATTGTTACATGGCTTACTCTTTTTTAATATATTGTTTTACTTCTCTCTTTAGAAACTTTACTATTATTTTAAAGTTATCTCTATCTATGAGTTTCTATACCCATATTCTTTCTTTCTTAAGCCTATGCACATTGTAAAACACACTGGAACTTCTTTAGAGGGTTTTTTGTTTTGTTTTGTTTTTCCATTTGTACCTCTTTTACTGCATATCTTTTAGCCTTTTTGGTCCACATGAACAAAAAACTGCTAAGCAGTGAGTCTAGGACCTCTGCATAGCTTTGGTGGCTGTCTTGACCCATTTATTGGTTAAGGAAAGCCAAGCTTAAAGCTCACAGCCCAATTGGAGGTTCATGACTTAGAACTGCATTGAACCTTTCTAGCTATGGGAGCTGGTACCCTGTGTCGCTACAAGTGGTTTTTACTTATCTAGCCATTTCTAGGTTCTATTTAGTGCTGCTGGCTGAACAGTAGTGTTTCTTAAAGGAAACATGCCCCTTTTCTTTCTTTCTTTTTTCTTCCAGCACTCTTAGGCCATACATGGAAATTTGGCCCACCATTGGTGTCAAAATGTAGTTGAAGTTTCTTATACTCTAGCCCCATGCTGGGTGCCAAAATATAGTTGTTGGGGTTTTTTTGTTTTTTTTTTGCCTTTAATCTTTACTCTTTGGGGGTTCACCACCCAGCACTCAAATTAATCACTCATAGAGGCTTATTCTTACTTATAAATGCCTAGTCTTAGCTTGGATTATTTCTAGCCAACTTTTCTTAAATTATCCTGACTACTTTTTGCCTCTGGACTTCTTCCTTTTCTTTCTTCTGCATATCTTACTCTTGCTCTTACTCTGTGGGTGGCTGTGGAACTGGGTGGCTGGACCCTGATGTCCTCCTCTCCTTGTTCTCTCTTGCTCCTCCCTCTTCCTCAGATTTTACCTCCTATTTATTCTTTCTGCCTGCCAGCCCCACCTATACTTCCTCCTGCCTTGCTGTTTGCCATTCAGCTCCTTATTAGACAAACAAGTGTTTCAGACAAGCAAAGAATCATAGCTTCACAGAGTTAAACAAATGTAACATACTTTAAAATAATATTATACAACACTTTTGGGGGCCAATTACATTCAAACTACCACAGCTGTCGATGTTGTTTTATAAGAGTACCCAAATATCTATCTCAATCTGTTAGCTATTATATACTAGTCCATTGAATTAATTTAGCATTATTTTTTATTTGTAATTGTGGTCCAAATTTCAGAGCCATGGACAAGATGATGCAATGTAAATAATGATTCTTTCTTTTCCAACTCATTAACCTGTACTTCAATTCTCCATTTGGTTTGGTAAGAGAAAACATAATCTGTCAAGTGCTACCAAACTTACTTCAGGCTATTGGTTCAGTTAGCTGAAGTTTCTTCCTTTGAAGACCATCTCTCAGAGTGTCACCTGTACTCTGGGACTCCCATAACATCACTAATATCAGGGAACCTTGGACTGCGATTGGCCCTGATTCTACACCCTGCAGGATGAGCCTTGTTTCCTGAGTGTGATCAGCTACATCCTTCCCATTCAGGGAAGCCACAGTGTCCACATCTGGCCAGTTCTCCACCCTTTGGGGCTCTCAGAGCTGGTTGTATCCATGTCCCTCTCCAAGGCCTGGCTCAGTCCTGCTGTCTGCCTAAATGGCCCTGCTATCTCTGGCAGCTATCCTCTAACATGTTGCCAGCTACCTCCATCATGAGTCACCAGAGCTTTCCCATGAATACTTACTGCCAATCAGCTGCCTGGGATCTCTTGTTCTCATTGGACAAAAATCATGAGTAGGCTAAGAGCAGTGTTTGGGGTGCCAGCAGGCAGTTCCATGCCCTGGAGTGCCAAGATGGAGTGGATGAACCTAAAATTCAGAGGTTGACCGTTCTGGATCTGGGTCTGTCTTATGGTACCAGTGCTAGAGGCCAGGAAGAGATCTTGGGGCTCAGCTTTGAGGTTCAGTACTCAGGGCCTTCACTGTGAGTGGCTCTACTCTGAGTGACTGGTGAACCATGTGATGGAAAGGAGCAGCTGATGGCCAATGTTATGACTCTCAAGTCCTCCCAAGACCTTGATTTCTTACCAAGAGATTCTTGGTCCACTCATGTCAGGACCGTCAGTCCCCAGAGCTTAGCAGCTTCTCAGAACTCTTCCAGGGGCCTGGGCCTGTGGCCTCTCATTGACAACTCTCCCACACAACATTCCACAGCCTTGGCTTGCCACCATCTCTTCCCCTCTCCTGCTGACCTTCATGGTTTCAAGTGCCTCTCATCCCTGGGATTTTATTCTTGGTTACTCTCTGGACTCTCTGCTGCCTTCTTGCCGTTAGGACTACTGCTGATGTGGTAACTGCTATTTCCCCTTGTGTTACCAGCTCAACCTTCTCCACCCACTTTAAAGATTACAACCAGGAGAGAAAAGATCATCCTGGGAAATCTCCTCAGTGGAACCAGTTCCACAGCACAAGGGGACTTCACAGATGAGCGACTCAGAATGCAAGCTGAGGAACTGGAAGATGGCTCAGTGGGTAGAAGCACTGACCACAGGAGCTGACAACCTGAGTTCAATCCCAAGGACCTCCAGCCACATTCATCATTCAAGTAAAACAAATAAAAATTTTTTAAAGTGAGCTAAGTGGACTAATTATTTAGGCAGAAAGGGGCATGGCAAGTTTGTCAAATGAGAGGTTTGTAATTTGTAACAATCACATCATAACTTCTAGGTCCACCAATCACTAGGACAAATCATAACCTCACAGTGCACCAATTATAAGCCTTCTGCTGGCTCATCAGAGAAAACATTCTCCCCTTGGCTCGAGGGAATAGCTGCAGATGAACAGCATCAGGTAGGGCTCACAAGGCTGTCTTAGGTAGATATCTTCCCAGAAAGGGACAGGTTGTCTGAAGTAGTCACAACTAAAGCAAGACCTCCTGAAAGCAGAGCAGTGATGGTTCCCTGAAGCTGCTGGGGTGTTTGTAGTGCCATCAAGAGGTGTCCAAAGTGGCCAGGCTGAGAAAGAAGAAGTTTCTTGGGAATTGGCCTCTAGCTGATGCCTATCAGGAATGTGGGAAGGATGTATCAACTGCCCTTGAAGGGATCAAATGGCCTGCTCCTCCTAGGACAAAGAAGAGAAGTACTGAAACCTATTTACAGTGAAGATTAATCTTTAATGTTAACACGCTTAAGATAGGAAGCATGGGGCTGGTGAGAAGGTTCTCTTTTGATAAGAATAATTCTTAATTTTTATGAAGTCTGATATGTCAACCTTCTGTTTGTATTTAGTATTTTATTACTTTAGTTAAAAAGTCTTTGGCCCAAAGGACTATCAAGAAAGTCATGACCAATGAAATAGGTAGACTCTGACTTCACTGTCAGCCAAAGCTGTGACTTGAACATATTCCTCTGGTTCCTTACCCCAGGGGAAAGAATTCAATCTGTCATCATTCCAGTGTGGCGGTACTCCAGGGCTTTTTATAAACCCTCTTAATTTAAGGAATTCCCCTCCTTTGCTAGTTTGTTGATGTCACCATAAAAAATACTGAATTTTTTAAATTATTTTCTTTGGTATTGACAGAATCACATGAATTCTTTTCATAAAATTCTTATTAATTTGAAATATTGAACCAACCTTGCATTCTTGAAATACAGTTTATTTATTTGGGGTATATTTTCACTTTATCTAGTTGTGGGCTGCATTTGCTATTTCTTTTTGGGGTGTTTTTGCTTGTTTTTTTCAGAGATATTCATCTATTCTTGATCATCCTCACAATGAGCCCACTGGGATTTTATATAAAGATTACGCATAAAATGAGTTCCACTCATTCTTTGTTTCTGAGAAATGTCGCGGAAGTTTGGTCAGTTTCTTCCATAACTACTGGTAAAATTCACCTGCGACGGTATTATGGCCTGAAAGTTGCTAATTTTCCAATTTCCATGAGAGTCTTCTTTTAGCTAAGTGGGATTTAAAGTGTATTGCTCACTCCTAAAATATCGCTAGCACTTAGAGATTTTTCTCTCTGTTATTGATTTCTGATTGAGTACTCCAATAACCAGAGAGTATAAATATTTGTATGTTCATTGAGATTTGTCTTCATCTCAGGATGTGGACTCTTCAATTAAATACCCCATAGTTGCCCAAGGAATGTTGTATTTGTCTTAGCTCTGTTTGTAAGTCGTCCAACCATCTTCTAACTTCTATAGTATATGTTAAAAAGTCAGCAGCATTGTTAGTATTCCTTCAAGACGCTATGTGCTTTTTCCCAAAGGTCTTATGGTATTTTCCTTGTCTCTGATTTTGAATGTTCTGTGATGTTTTGAAATGTGGATGTTTTTTTTTTAAAAAGTTTTGTTCTTACTGAATATTTTTATGTTTTATTGAAATATCCTTTATTTAACTAAATCTGTAGTTTACAGTTCAATTTATAGTTTGCATTTTTATTTTATAGTTCTTTTAATGTTAGTTCTCATTCTGTGCTCTGGAAACACTTTAATCTCAACTCACCATTACTGCAATGCATTTTTTTTTTTGCTTATTTTTTAAAAAAATTTTAAGGTGAGGTTTCTTATTAGGTTTAGAAAACTTTTCCCTTGTGTTTTTTTTCAGACTTGGCACCTGTTTCATTATGCCCTCATTCTGAAGCATCAAGGTCAGACATACACTTTTAGAACGCGCCCATGTCTCACACTCCTAGCAAAGACTTCTACCAGGAGGAAACTTCCAGACGTGTGTGCCAAGAAAAGAAACTTGAACGGATAAAAATGTCTTTGCAGAGCTGTGACGACACAAACTGGGTGTCTAGGAGGCTGACATAGCAAATTTCTAGGCCATGATGCTAGGCAGGAGAGAGCTATGCGGAAGAGACTCAAAACATCTACTTAGGGGTGGTTTTTATTTCTTAACTGAATACTAATTGCACACATATCACATGAAATTCAATGAGACTGGAAAATGACAAGTAGGTTAATGCAAGTTTTGGAAGCCTTTGAGAAATCACAGAGGGCTGGGAGGCACTCACGCTGCTCCCAGTTGAATGAAGGGATGTTTTCTCAGTGTTGAGTACAGACTCCGAAAGAGCCAAGTACTGTATAAAAGCCTGTGGTAGACCGGAACATGCAAAATCTTTTAAAGGTCTTCAAGAGGACCAAGCAGATCAACAAGTCATTTAGCTGCTGCTCTTCAAGGACAATAATAAAATTCAGCAGCATGACAATCACAGTGCCAACCATCCAATCAAAATCTAACACCTAGAATCCCGATAATACAACTTACAATCAGAAGAAAAATCTAGTTAACAGGATAACTCAGAAATAACAAAAATGACGGGATAGTCAGACAATTCAAAACACATCTTGAAATGCATGAATTTAAAGGAAACCATAGGCATCTCTTTTGTTGGAATGAGTATTAACTTGGGTAAAGATTATTCTCAGTATTTATGACACACACAAATGCGTAGTAAAGTTTGAAATAAGGCTGTGCCCTGCTCTAAATTAGTGTATACCACATGTGATGGTGGCTTTCAGGCTGTGCGTGGGGTGACTTTATTTAATAAGTACCACTTGTCTCCATTTTGAGTTCAGATGCGCAGATCAGAGGACTCCGCATCTCCCTCTGCAAATCAACAACACCACTTGTCCAGAGCTTGTCCAGCACCACCCATGTGGCACACACTAATAAATTATTTGTTCCTAAAAAACAGAAGAAACCACCTGTAAAGTTATTAGCTTGGCAATATGTTATCAAATGGATATGTCAAATCCATATCTGAAAAACTGGGCCTGAGGCCTTACCAGACACTATACTGAAGAGGGGTGCCACACCATCACCTACACTCCATAAAGAGAAATACACCTAACACTGTGATCCCAATGACCTCCACCCAACTTATAATCCAACCAACCAGTGTATGCACCAAGGGACTGACAGGCAGAGAAATTCTGCCTGTTTCCAGGCTTCAGCTCAGGTATACCCTGACAACTTTGAAACTATATGAGCTCCTGGGACTCTTCTCTCTGCCTCTCCCTTTGGTGTAGGAGAACAGGGAATACAGACACATACTACCACACCTGACTCTGTGTAGGTTCTGGGTACTTGAACTTAGTCATGTTTGTATAGCAAGTGCTTTACCCACTTAACCATCTCCCTCCCTATCCCACCTTACAGGACTTTTTGTCTAGTTTTTATAGTTGTTTATGACAGGAATGTAAGCCAGCTCCTTTGTGCTGACTGAATGGAGGTGTGTGTTTTTAAAATATTTTCTGCTCTCATTTAGAGAAGAATCAGAACTGACTACAGATGGAACATAGATTAGGAAACAGAAGAATAAAAATAAGTCATATCAGAGTAATGAAAGAATAAAAAGAGAAGCCAGTTATGGTAGTACATGCCTGTATCTGCATCATTCAAGAGGCTGAAGCTGGAGACAAGAGGTTTATCCATTCAAGGCTGTCTAGCCTAGGTAGCAAGACCGTCTCAGAAATAAAAACAAATAAATAATAAAAGAAATGACCCAAGTTCCTGCTGCCGAGCTTTCACAGACAGAAGGTGCTATGCAGACTTCTGGGAGGTTAAAAAGTCATCAATGGTCTTACCCAGCATCGGATGCTGCGTGTTAGACTACTAACCTGCCACTGGTACCACAGTGCTGTGGCTGTTAGAAGAGCAGCCAGCCACTTTCTGATTGTTTTTGAAGCCTGTTACACAGGACAAAGTTTATGCCTGGTTCTGTAAATGTGGGGAAGGAAACCATATCTGAGGACGCCCTATGAAGGAACCTATTATTGTTTAGCTAAATGGCAATGTTGTTAAGCTGCCTTCTAAATAGTTATACTTACCACGGCTGTGTGCTGCTCTTAAATTTGGTTGGAGCTTATTTCTTCGGTACACAGGAGTTAATGCAGAGATTCAAAACTGGTCAAGGTGCTGATACAAGTAATTGTAAGTGCTCAGCCCTCAATGGGACATCTGTATCAACCCCACTGTCCTCCAGGGATCAATGGCCATCTTAGAAGATGGGACAGAAAGAGCCTGAAGCTAGGGGGGAGTGCTATGGAAGGCTGTCTTCTAGACAGGGCATGGCCCTTGCCCTCGTGAGCTCATGGCAGATCTGTATGAGGCCAAGCCAGTAAAAATTCCAACTCAAGTTTCCACCCTTAGCAGAATCATTTTCTTTTGGAAATAGAGCCACCTGTAGGTTGTCAATGCTCCTGTGAATAACCCTACATACCGGCACTTATAGGCAGCACAAATCGGAGCACCTCTGTACCTATGTGAATGGTTGCCACGTGTGAGTGAGATGCCCACAGAGACTAGAAGAGGGAATTAGATCTCCTAGACAGTTTTGAGCCACCTGACTTGGGTGCCAGGTGCTTAGGAATGGGACTTAGGTTCTCTGGAGAAACAGCAAATGGTTGTAACCACTAAGCTATCTCCCCAGGACCTGATTGCATTTGTATTTCTAGGTCTGATCCACTCACTGTATCATCTCCATTTCATCCATGGTCAGCTTTGCTAGTTCGCTTAACACCCTCACTCCTCACTGTAGGTTTTCCTGATGTGCCTAATTACTGCTCACTAATAATCAGCAATGAAAAGTCTGTCCATTCAATAACCTAAACTAGTCCAGGTATCATTAACACAGTCTTCATACCTGCAATTGGTCAGTGAGACCAATAAACTAGGTGGGCATTGGGGCTCTGTACAGAGTATGTAGACAAAGAAGATGCAAGGGGTGTGCTTGAGAAAATAAGGCTTTCCAGGAGATGAGAGGAAGAAAGGACTGGGGAGTGGGAGAGGATGAGAGACAGTGTTTGGGGGGAGTGTTCTAGAAAGTGTGCAGGGATGAAGCTACTTCTCTTTTTTTGACACCAAAAAACTTACTCTGGTTTATATTCTAGTTTAAATGCCATCATCAGAAGTTAGAAGCAAAAGTTCAAAGTTCGAATCTATACCTGTCTGTCTCAGTTTCTCACAGGTGAATTTGCATAATTCTCCGTAATTTTCCTGACCCAGAACTCTGTGCATCCACAGGGGCTGCGTGAGAGTTGCTTAGAGCAATGGTGTAAAAACGTGTATGGATCCTCCTGGGCTGCTTCATTATTTTATGTTCTCCTGTCTCACTTGACTTTGCCTTAATGTTCCCTTTTATAGTAATGCATAGGGTGATGGGAAGAGAGTCCGTGGATTATAGCCACTTGGCCTATTTTGACCTTTTGGGCAGCTCAGCATCTCTTAAGAGCCAGTTGCTGACTGTGATACAGCAGATTTTATCTAAAAGCTATGGGCTGAGTTTAGTGGTTTTAGCCATGGGTTAAGACTGCTGTGACTGCGGGTAGCCAAGACCACAGAAGGGTGTGAGAAATAATTACATGCTTAGAATAGTATAGGGTGTGTCCTGAGTTACAAGCATTGCTGGGGATGTAGCTTCACCAGATGGACAGCCTAGAATTTGCGTGGTCTGTTGTCAGGGAGGAGGCAAGATCATGGTGCTGGGAGAGCTCCAGGGGGTGGAAAGACCGGGTTATATTTAGTTTTTACTTCCTTCCTAATGGACCCAAATGAGAGTATAGGGTTGCCGTTCTCTGCAAGTATTGATTAGGTCAAGTTGATTGGTGGTACTGTTGGGTCTTT
>LOJH01002919.1:18883-40818 GCA_001685095.1 Ellobius talpinus
GGGAGAGGGAGAGGGAGAGAGAGAGAATGAATTATCAAGGAAAACAAGAAAATGTCCTACTGTTGGGCATGGAACTTGAGATTGCAAGTATTCTGAGTGTTCAGACAGTGAATGAGGATGGACCTCACCAAGGCATGTCATAGGGCAGTTCAAGAAATGGCTAAGTAGGGTATGGAGGCCTATGATCCTTTAGCAACAGCAAAAGGCTGCACTCGGAATAGACGACAGTCCAGAACATTTTTGCAATGAGCAGTAAAAATGATTTCCTATCTAGAATTCTTCCCAAATAGCCACTGGTAATCCATAGTCGTGAGCAAGCTCCATAAAAATGAAGGGGTAAACTGATGAGGGGCAGATGAGATCCCAGGGAAAGAAATAAGCAGGTAGACCGAGAGCCAGGCAGATGGAAAGAGGGACTGAACAGCACTGTCTGGCTGAACTAGGGTAGTATTTATATGGTTTCAACAATGCATACCTCAAATACCCATTTGAGACAGAGATTGATGCAATGACAGCACGCATGGGATTGTTTTTATTTGGGGAACAGGGTATATACAGATGGTGTTAAGTTCGCCACTGTGATAGAAGGCTGTCAGGGCAGGGCTTTTTCTTGGATTCGCTATGAATTCCTCTGCCTAAAACAATGGCCAGCACATCGCAGGTCCTCATTGGCGGAAGGAAACCTGGTATGGAATATTCATTCTAGGAAATTTGATAAGAGAACAGCTAGTTGAGACACTGCATTCGTTGTTCTTCCTGTGCCACGACAGAAAGCCACTTGAAGAGGAGGCTTAGTATGGCTTACATTTAAGTGGGCATTTTGAAGTAGGCATGGCAGCAGGAGCTTGAGGCAGCTGGTCACATGGCATCCAGTCAGGAAGCAGAGAGAAATGAATGCGTCGCCTTCTCTGCTGGCTTTCTGCTCCCGTTGGGGACCCCGGACTCAGCCCCTGAAATGGTGCAGTGTACATTTGAGGTGGGCTTTTTCTCTTCAGTAACTGTAATCTAGAAAACTCCCTCACAGATATGCCAGGAATTTGTTTTCATGGCGACTCTAAATCCCATCAGGTTGACAGCTGAGACTGACCATCACAGATACATTTTCAAAACTCCCAAAGTCAGACAGCACGAAGTAATATAAAGCCTTTCCAGGGCTTAAAAACTAATGGTTTGTGAAGTATTTAAGCTGAGCATCAAAATATTGAAGAGATTTTTTTTAAAGAAAAAGCCAGTTATGTTCCTAGGAAAGTATTCTTTATGCTAGTTACATTGATGGGAGACAGCTTGAAACTCAGGCCAGTTCCAGGGAAATCAAGATGCAATTTCCTCCATTTAGAAAGCAAATTACCATATTGACTTTTTTTCTTGTTCATTCACTAATATAATTCCAAGCTGGGTTGAGAGAAAATGGCTTGTTTTGCTTTTCAAGCTGGTGAACTTTCCCAAGGAGAAGCCTTTAGTATTTCCTCTGGCAACACACTCCAGAAAGGTTCTTCGGTACACTCATTCTTCTTACTAAATAAAAAGGTGTATGTCTTTGGATCAGCAATGTGTGCTTCCACCTAGTAGTTCTAAATTGGGTCTGCAGTCCAACTTAATTTGGCTAGGAATTCCTTGTTTGATTCTAGCCTAATGACTTAGGCGTGTTCAGTGGGCCACTGTTCCACTCTTTCTGACTTCACCAATTTGCTCTGTATATACTTTCCACCATTCACTGGGTAAAGGAAAGAAAAAAAAAGTAAACAGATCAAATAATTCTAGGTGCACAGAGGTAAAACAACCAGTCCTGTGGATCTCCCAAGAAGATAACCAACGTGCTAAACGGGCTGTCCTTAGTTTAGAGGGCAGGGATGTTGGGTACCTGTACAGAACCTACTGCATATTCCACCCTAGTTAGTAAGCAGCAGGCGGGGGGCTGTGTGAAGAGTACAGGTAGATCTGGGGGATGTGGCCTGGCTGCCCTCTGTCTGTCTCAACACTTTGGAAGAGTCCTAGTGTTGCAGGGCTTGTCTTTGGAGACTATGTGGGCCTCCCAGTCAAATCTCAAAGGCTCTATGTTCCTCTAAATAAATATTTTGGAGGTTTCTCGGGAGACTGATCAGGATTCTCAATACATCCTTCTGCTGGCTTTCCTTTTCCTCAGGCATGTGGCTGATGACTGGACCAGGCTGCAGAACTGAGGGGTGGGAGTGTCTTCACCCAGGCACCCACTTTAATGATGGCCCAGGGCCCTGGGGAGAATGATGCTGCCTAGAATTACTGAACCACAAGCTTTGCCAGACCCCAACGACAGTGACCGTAGTGTGGGGACTGGCGGTGCGGGTTACAGATGCTCTTCAGACCTCACAAACGTATCTTTCCAGGCCACAGTCACTCCAGGCCTGAAACCTGGAAGAAAGACACAGATGTCACCCTATTATTTTCAGGACTTTCTGGTGAGAAGGCCCTCAAATAAAGGCCATGTCCATGATTCTCCTTTCAGGCAGAAGTGAACGCAAGGACATGGACGCAGAGAGATATTGCTTTCATAAAGAAAGCCCTTTAGAGGGCACTGGTGGGGTGCCCTGCATGGGCATTCATTACAAAGCCATCCTGCTGCCTCCCATTCCACTTCACTGCCTTGTTCACGAGGACTGGAGGCCGTGGGAGTTTCCCAGCAGGGTTTTTTTCTTGGGGGAGGAAGATGTCTTCTGTCCTTGCTCCAACAAATAGGACCTGGCACAGAAACATGACTCAGAGGACATGGGCGAACACACCAGAAGGTCTTTGATTCCCAGAAACTGAGCACTCGGTGTGGACCTCCACAAGCCTCAGGCATAGTTTTTCCTACACATTGCTAGAATCCCCTGCACTCCCTGGGCACTAGGGGAGTCCTTGTGGTCCCTGTGCAGCAATTGCGCTTTTGGGGGAGGGGGAGCTAGCATCCTTGGGAGTAGGTGGTGGTTCTTTCAAGTAACTTCGGGCACAGGTTTATCTTCTCCACGCACTGGGAGCAGGGAGAATGGGCAATGTGGACTCACAAAAGTGAGCTTAGGAAAGCCGGAGGAGATAGTCCCTTTGCCTGGGTGTCCTTTGATCAATGCCCACGATTACGGTAGAGTGGCGATGTGTCTATTACGGTATGCACATAACTCATGCCTGTTACTGAAAGCAGAAGCGTGGTGTTGTTTTTTGGGCAGAGCTCAGTGGATTTGGGTTAGTGTTGGCAGAGCCTTCTGCTGGAGGCAAGAGAGCCTGAGCGTACCTCAGTGGCTGTGTTAATGCTAAAGCACCTGCAGTCTTCCCTGCTGCTTGTTTAACCAACAGCTGAGCGAGTATGAAAGTCCCCTGCCGACCCCTGGGTTGCCCGTCACGCCTACTGAGGTGGCGGGTGGAGGACCCTGGCTCAGCAGGCAAGCTCTGCAATGTGCGGGCTGTGGAGATGCAGGGAGGAGAGATCTGGGCACTGGGAGCTCCAGCCCCACTGCTTGGCAAACCCGCCAGGGGCTCAGGGAAGTGCGTTTAAGCTTTACCGCTGCCGCAGTGTGGGGTCCTGGGTTTGGATGGGGGGAGACAAAAAACACAGTGCAGCATTTGGAGGGTCTGGTGTGGGAGGGAATGTCCAGTGCCTTGTGCAGCGTGTTAGCCTGCTCCCCAATACTCTCCAATTTCTACCGCTTTAGGCTAGCGATGCAAAGGACTGTTAGACTGCCAACTGCGGGCAGGCATGCCGGAAGTACCCTAATGGATCCTAGGACCCTCCCTCCCCTTCCCGCGACAGTCACCTTTCTGACTGTATCAAATTGAAGTCCTTTCAGAGTCCAGGACTACTGCTCGCCCTGCCTAAGTCCAGCCAGGGGGTTCAGGCCCCATTGGAAGGGTGAGCAGAAGGTTGTAGGCTCGAGTTCAGGCGTTAAAGAGGTCGTGACGCCGAACTCTCTCCGATTTGCTTACACATTCAGGACGAATCCACCCGCTCTCAGTCTCCTTACCCCACCCCCAACCCTGTTCCTCAGCAGTGACCTCAAGGCAAAGACAGAGTGGACTGCTTCCTTCTTGCTGCAGGAGTGTAGGTAAACTCCAGCTATGACGCCACGGAAGCTCGGTCAGATCTCTGATTGGCGGAGAGATCTAGTGCGGACCCCCCTCCTACCCCACCCCCAAGACCAGAGAATAAGAGACCAGGGCTCTGGGGGACAAGCCGTGTACAGTCCTGTGTGCTCTTCTCCAGGGGACACTTCGCTCTCGCTGTGGCAACACTCGGGTTATCAGGTGAGGAACTAACTTTTCAACTCTTTCAGCTCACTCTCCATCCGTTTGTCTACTTTGTTGTTGTTCTTTTTAATGCAATGTTTCACACTGTAGTAATTCAGGCTGATCTGGACCTTACTATTGCTCTCGTTGATCTCGAACGCACTGCGATCCATCCCGAGGATGCAGATTACAGGCGCACGCCTCCACAACCAGCCTTGCTTCCTTTGCTGGCTAGATTATTTATTCCACATCTGTTTCTGCCTTCCTGCAGCCGGGGATCAGTCAGAAAGTGCGGTCGTGGCATTTTCTCTTAACTAGAGTGAGTGGAATTCTAGAGCCCACCCGTGGGAGTACCCTGAAAGCTGGGCGACCCCACCTAGGCATGCCTGTGGGTCCTCCTTGGGAGCAGGTGGTCTTACCGCACCCTATCTAATTTGGGGATGGGAGGTTCTTGGATCTAGGTCTAGGGAGTACCGATCTTTCCTCAGAGGTTGGCAGTCCTCAGTAAGCATCTGGGGTGCACCGTGGAGCACCAGGTGCCGAACAGCTCTTCTGCGGTTCGGAGACAGTTTAATTGGGACTCAAAAAATTCTCCCGACACTGCAGATTGGAGAGAGATTAATTCTTTCCAAGATACCTTTCCAGCCTCCCCAGGACAACTGCTCAGAAAAGGTGGTTCTAAAATTTTCAGCCTGTGAGAAATCCAAAGCAGAGGTCCGGCAAATCTGCTTCAGGGAGCTCTGGGTGGTTCTTGCTTTCTTCAAAGATGAGAGCAAAAGGGGCATTGGTATGTGTGTGCTGCTGCAAGCTGGGGCCAATGAGAGCTTATAGCTCCTCCTAACACAGAACAGAGAATGCAAACCACACCTACCCTCCCCCAGTCATTTCTGCTCTATCAAGCCACTTATACAGTATCTTTTGAGATCCTCGTCATCCCTCTGGCAAACAAAGGAACAGTGGTGGGGGAGAGGAAGGCAAAGTTAGCAGGGCACTTGTGTCAGGGGCAGGACTAGACCCTGGGTCGATGGTCCTCGTGCAGTGCACCATTCTTCTCTTTTTACAGAGACATCATGGTCTTTGGGAAGTTCCTTCCCTTTCTGGCTCTCAGCAGCCTGTGGATCCTGTGCCTGGCCAGCAGCCTCCAGGCAGCACCTTTGAGGTAACTAGGTAACTTAGCTTGAATCAGGAGTGCAGAATGACTCCCCTCGTGTTGCCCCGGGAACTGTCAACTCCGTGGTTCTGTAGCGCCCCCCCCCCNCCCCGCTGGTTATTGGGAAATCAATGCCCTCATGTGGGCACTGACTTGCCTCAGGACCTGAACACTAAGCACCTAGGGAAGAAGCAGGGACCAGGAAACACGGCTGCTTATTTGGGGAGGAGGAAGGCAGGGAATGAGAATCTGTGCTTGTTTTGATACCTCCACAGGCCAGCCTTGGAGAGCAGCTTAGACCTGGCTACCCTCAGCGACCAGGAAAAGCGCCTCCTGGTGGCTGCACTGGTGCAGAACTACGAGCAGATGAAGGCCAGGAAGCTGGAGCAGAAGGAGCAGGAGGCTGCGGACTCTAGGTAAGGCTCCTCCTCACCTGGCCCCCATATATTCAGGAGGACCTCATTCCAGAGGGGTACAGAGACACTGGCCAGCAGTTCAAGGAACTAAGTTAATTGTTCCCAGCCTCCGTGGAAGTCCGAGGTTCCAGTGCCACCAGAGGGACTCATACTGGTTAGACACATTAAAATTTTGTTTTCTCCTGAAACTCTTGGGAAAGGAAATGAGGAGATGTAGGATCGCTTACTGTGGGAGCTGGACTTGCGCCCACGGGGATGCACGGCTGCACGGGCTGGAGTAGGGCAGGTAAGTGCGATGCCAGCAGATGGACTCAGAGTGTCAGGAGGTTTCAGCAGCTTCTTTCATACTGGCAAGAAGGCTTTGTTTCACATTTGCAAGGGGGAATTGTAAGGGTTCGAGGGGTCTGCGACGGGTCAAACAGTGTCTGAGGTAGGTCCAGGGCCTCTGCAGAGGAGCGCACGTTGTTACAGGGTCAGCTGCCCGTGTGGCCCCATGCCTGGAAACAGACCAACCCTGGCCTGGCTCCAGCACCCAAGAAAAAGCATGCTGACCTGCATCCAAACACCCTGTCGAGCATGAGAGACTGAACAGCACATGGATGCCAGAAAGAGCCATCCTTTTCCTCCACCCTTCCCCACACTGTCCTGGCCCACTGCACCCCCAAGCTTTCCCCATGGAGTCTGTGTGAGCTGACCTCCACCCACCCTCTGTCCCAGGGTCTAGTCTCCTGCCTGGTTTAACCTGCTGATTGCCAGTGGAATCAGCCCCTGGTGGTATGGGAATCTAAACACAGGAGTTCTTGGCATGTAGGTAGAGGTGCTGAACGACTTTCCTACCTTCTCTGGTGTGGACTTTGGTCTTGAAACACGGGCAAGAAAAGAACACAGCTGGTCGCTTGCAGAGGGCCTGAAGTGTCCAGGGTGCCAGCAAGCTCTTCCGTGTCCTTCCTGGTTTCCTCTCTTGCTCCTGCTTTTGAGCTTGCCGCATGTGCATTCCTCTCTGTTGTTCTGAAGCTGGCAAGAGCAGCTTCCAGTGTGAATGAGAACGTCAGTGAGTCAGGGTGGGAAGGGAGAGGACAGAAATCCTAGACTGTATCTGAGGTAAGAGAATGAGGAAACCTTCTAGAGCATTTAGATAACTATTCATTTCCTGCTTCTGAAATAAACACAACCGTTCCATCTCACTCATTTTTTTTTCTGGAAAAATCAGAGTTATAATGATCATTGCTTTGGTCAGCTTCTGAAGCTTGTGAGTGGCCAGGGACTAAGAAACAGCTTTAGCATCAGGCGAGCTGGCACAGGGCTTGATGGGCTATCTCTGTGATGCAGCATTCGCAACAAGCAGCATGCTAAGGATCAGATAAGCACGTCTGAGGAGAAGCTGGAAACATTGTTCTTAGCAAGGTAAGAAGGGTTTTTTTTGTTTGTTTTTTGTTTTTGTTTTAAATTTGGTCATGGTTTGGGGAAGAGTTTCTGGTAAAGATTCTCAGGTCATTTCCCTGAACAGCTCTGATAAATGCACTTAGGAGAAACACTTACTGTTAAATGGCTTGTTGAAGGGATGGGGTTCTCAAGGGGTAGGCTCCTCCCCAACTATCACTGACAAGACTTATCTTCTCTTTCCATCCTGAATATCAGTGCCCAAAAGAGAGCCTGCAACACTGCCACCTGTGTGACCCATCGGCTAGCAGACTTGCTGAGCAGGTCAGGGGGTGTGGTGAAGGACAACTTCGTGGCCACCAATGTGGGTTCCAAAGCCTATGGCCGGCGCCGCAGGGACCTTCAGGACTGAGTAGCTAACGACCCCCAGAATGAAGGTGATTTTGTACTCTGGGTTTGGAGAGGAAGGGTTTGGGAGCTAAGCCCCACATCATGAAGCCCACTGACAGGGGTAGGGCCTTCGGGTCCCCTATGTCCAGTACTAGTCCTCTTCCTGAGGTAATGAGTTCCTTCTCAAGCTGAGCTTGAATTTGAAATCAGAATGGCAGGAGAGATCGCAGGGGAGCAATGCCTCATCGCTGAGGAGAGAAAGGAAGAGAAATGTCTGTATTTGGAAAGGGGAGGGTCTGCAAACCTTACCTGTTCCGGTGCCTGACAAACAAGCCCAGCTTCTGCAGGGCTCTACCCTTGTTGGTGTTCCCTAGTTCAGACCAGAGGGCTATGAGCATACACACCACTACCAGCATATTTGGCATCTTTTGAGAAGGTTCTGAGAAGCCCATGCTGGTTCTGGCTCAGTATATAGAGGCTGGCTTTGAATACCTGACCATTCTGCCCCAACTTCCAAGTGCTGAGATTGCAGGGTCACCAGGACACCTTGCATCCCTTCCAGTATTAGTAGGGACAGTGTTAGAAGCCTCCTCACACTCCAAATTCAGAATTCATGGATTCTGTTTTGCGGAAGAGCCGCTAAATTATAAATTAGCATCGTTAGAGATGACTGTGGTTACCCACATATCCGTATCTTCTTCTTTCCCTTACTTTCCTCCCTCTCCCCTCTTTTCCTCTCTCCTTTTGCCTTTTCTTCCTTCTCCTTTTCTTTTTTCTTTCTCTTCATCTCAGGTTATGTGAAGCTGAACTCACCACGTCTATTAATTTTATTAACAAGGACCCGATGAGAAGGCCCCATAGACTATGCGTATGTCTGTATCCTGATAGATACGGGAGAACATCACCCTTGTCACTCGAGAGGAATGAAATTGAGTATAAATGAGTTAATTCTGTTTTCGTTTGGATCATTTTTATGCTGAGTCTGTGGTCAGCCAATGTGATGGCGTCTCCCACTGGCTTCCCTAGCAGGAAACCACATAGGTTCTCTGAAAGTCACCCAACCGACGGTGGCAGCTCCGTTGACCCCTAGGGAGATGTAAAATCACTGCCTCTTATAGCCTCTGGAGACTCTTGGTAGAGGAGATACTGTGCCTTGGTGTCTCAGAACATGATTGTACATTTATGTAAGGAAATGTCAAAATTGTATCATTTGTGAACTTCATCAAGATTAAAACATATTTTGGATACATTTGTTTTGAGTCTGTGGTGGTCTATTTCAATTTGTCTTTCTATGTAATGATAATAATAATAATAAATACTGTTGAGTATTTAGTATTATTCAGTGTTCTAAGAAATTGCTATATACCTGTTAATTGACTTAATCTTCATGGTCAAGCCATAGGAAGATACCCACATTTGAGGAGATAAAGGCCCAGAGAGGTCTCATTAACAGGCTGTGGAAGCTTTGTGATGGCTTTCAGAGCACACAGTAGAAACTATCATGCCTTATGTTATTAGCAATGTCTTTGACATTTTCTGGAGATCTGTGAACCGTTCTTTGACCTTCCTGCTTTACACGATAGGCCCTTACATGGTGGAGACACAAAAAATTTAAGCATATAATGTTCTAGTCCTTATATGGTATAATGAAGTCTTTGTACCCCTTGCTTGGTTTCAAGAAGAATCAGTGGTTGACCATCTCCTCTCCTACCCAGTGTGTCACTGTATCAGCATATCTATAAGGATTTCACTTTGCGTTTTCAAATTCGAAAGAAGCTGAACATAACCAAGGCCTATTTAACAAGGAAAATGAGCACATTCGTTAATTCTTAATTCTTTACCCTCACACATGCAGTAATAGTTTAACCTTTCCCCAGCTGTTTGTACACCTACATGTAAAATCTTGGCTGATGTTGAGTCTTTGTATTGCTTCTGGTTCAAACCTTAAGGCCCATCTGATGTAGAGGTTCCTCTCTCTTTACCTCTCACAACTCATTGGCAAGAGAGGCTAGGTTACATGCACAATATCTTGTTCCATTGCTGTAGTGGGGTTAACATGCAGTTTCTGTGAAATGGCAGGCAGACCTAGAGCAAGTGATGTGGAAGAAGTTGATGAGGCCGGAGATGAAACGGGGTAACTGATGCAGGATTCTGTAGGGCCCATTAAGGACCTTGAATGTCGTCTATCAGTCGAGTTCTAGTTGAAGAAGCAGATTACACTGGTCATTTTAACTGGAAATATTTAATATTTAATATAACAATGGTGTTCATAGGTTTTAGAGTGCCGAAAAGACCAGAGAAAATATGGAGTACAGAGGTTACCATCTAGGGGCTAGCTGAAGGACTGAGAAGCTTGGAGAAGGATTCTTAGATCACTGAGAAGGAAAATTAGCAGACCCCAGTAACTCTCGCTTGGTGCTGGGATGATGTAAGCTGTCCAAGAGTGCAAATGCAGAAATCACATGGGTGGGCAGGAGAGGAGGTACATCCAGAATGTTCTAGGGATCCAGAAAAACTAAACCAAGCTAGGGATTGGAAACAACTTCATTGCCAGAGTAAGTCAGTACGTGAGTGATGCTGACTGAAGCAGAGGTTGAACATGGAAGGAGCCAGGTTCTTCTTGGTTCTGGCTTCTGATGTCCTTTTAGGAAGTTCAGTTGAGAGAGTCTTTAGGGGTCTAGCTGGCAGAAGGAATGTGTCTGGCAGAGTCCCGTTTCAGATCTCATTTCAGTATGTAATTTTAAATTTACATATTGAAAAGTTCATTCATTTTGGTGGGCAGTTCTGGGAGCAAATCCTTGAGCCATGGAATCGGCACAGTGACGACATAAAGCAATTATGTCCCTTGCCAAATCCTCCTGCACTCAATTGCTCCCTCAACCATAGTCTCTGCTGATCCATCTCTTTGGATTTGACTCCTCCAGAATAGTATCTGTAGGAGTTAGTACTTTCTTGTAGGGACCACCAGCCCACGAATAATAACATGGAGACTTATTATTAATTATGAAACCTTGGCCTTAGCTTAGGCTTTTCCCCACCTAGCTCTCATAACTTAAATTAACCTGTTTCTATTAATCTGTGCTCTGCTATGAGGCTCAGTTACCTCTCCTCTGTACCGTATGTCCAACTTCTTCAGTATCTTGCTGGAATCTTTCTCATGTTGTGCAGAACCATTCCAAGTTCCTCGCTCTCTGCTCAGAAGTCCTGCCTGTTCTCTCCTGCCTAGCTGTTGGCCATTCAGCTCTTTATTAAGAAGATACCTTAGGCAGAGGCACATCTTTAAGTATACATAAATATTCTGCAACAGTCGTAAATGGGATCAGTATGAAGTCTTGAGTCTGAATTCTTTTCCTTCACAGAATACATTCAAGATTTTCCTGTGTCATGGTATATATCACTAGTTTAGTTTTTGAGTTGTGAAGTGTAAAACACTGTAGAGGATGAACCCCATTCCATATATGATGTCCCAATAAATGGCACTTGGGATTTTTCTAGCTTTTGACACTTGTTAAGTAGAGGTATGGTAAACCTCCACGGGCAGAACTGAAGTGATGATAAATAATATAGGCTCAATGAGGATCCTACAGAGACATGCCTGTATTCTAACTATTAGAACTGATGAAATGCTATTTTATTGAGAAAAAGGAAGGGAGCTGGGAGAGTTCAGAACCCACTTCTCTGAGGCCCTAGAAGGAGCACAGACCTTCCTGGTATCCACATCTTTGGACCTTTGGCCTCTAGAACTGAAAGAGAACAAATTGCTGTTTTTTGTTTTTTCTAACTGACTTTGTGGCAATTTGTTGTGGCAGCTCCAGGAAAATAATGCAATAAACTGATTTATTTTGGGAAATACATGACATCGGGATTGCCAGATCATTTGGTGAGTATGTGTTTAGCTTAATAGGAAAATCCCGAATGGCCTACTGTTTTGCAGTCTCACCAGCCACTCATGGAAGTCCTGGTATTTCAAAAGATTGTATTTCAAGTTAAACCATTGGTTTAATTTGAATTTCACCAACCACTAAAGGTGTTTTTTTTTTGTCCTGTGCTTCCTTGACATTTGTTTATCATTTTTGTTGGAGTGTCTCTTCAAACACTAAGGTTTTATGTGGTGATTTGCTTTACTTTTGTTGAGCTTTGAAAGTACTTTATATGTTATAGATGCAGGATTTTTGTAAGATATACAATTTCAAATATTTTCCCCTAGTTTTTGAATTAATTTTTTCATTGTTTTAGTATGTTTCATGGGGAAAAGTTTTAAAATTTTTATGAAGTTTAATTTATTGAGATTTTTAAAATTTATGAATTTTAGTTTAGTTCATATCTAAGAACTCTTTGCCTAACTCAAAGTCATGATAACTTTGTAGTTTCTGACAAAGCATACACTTTTCTGTTTTACATTTAGCTCTATGATGCATTGAGGGTTAGTTTTAGTATAAGATGGGAGGCAGAGGCTGAAATTTTCTTACCTTGTAGATATCCAGTTTTTCTGGAGTTGTTTATTAACAACAGCGACTGTCTCACCTCTTCCCTGTAATTGTCCCTTGTTGGGTTTGTGAAGGTGTGTCTCTGGATTCCCAATTTGGGCTCCTTGATATTTGGCCACCATCATCTTCATCCTGTAGGATTAAAGCTAGAATGTAAGTCAGGGTACATGGGTTTATTCAATACTCATAGCACTCTGCAAGATTATTTTGGCTATTTTGGATTATTCCTCTTCCTGACACACTTTGGAGTCAGCTTGTAGGTCTCTAAGAAACTTCTGGGGAGAATTTGGTTGTGAGCTCTGTTAGATTAGAAGCTCAGTGTAAGGAGGAACAGCTTATTAGTAAGGTTTATGTCGACTAACCCGTGAGCACCTCAGAATCACAGCGATTTAGGACTTTGATTTCTTCCATTAATAACTTTTTATTTCTGGCATGAGGATCTTGTTAGATTTGCAATTGTATTCTTGGTGCTTAATTTCTTTAAGTTTCCAGTCCTTCATCGCTACTGTAAGACATTGTGAAAGTCTGGCCCCGAGTTCTGTGACTGTGCAAAGCTCATGTGAGCATTGCTCTAGGTGCTATTGTTTCTTTACCATTGTTTTCTTTACTTAGCTCATGTGCACATTGCACTAGGTTTTGTTTCTTTGCCATTTTTCCTATACTTGATCCTAGCCAAAAGACCAAGAAGTGATACATTTCTTTGAGGACACTCTGTATACACACGTTTTCTGCTAGTTAAGTCACTTTATTTTAGTTTTTTTTTTTTTTTAAACTAACCTACCTTTTGTTGTATCTCAAACCCCGGACAAAAGGCTAAGGCCACTTTGTTCTCCCAGTTTCCCTCAGTCCCTACCTGTTAAAGTTTCCTTCTGGCTGGTGTACCCAGCCCCGTGTTGGGCTGGGCTCCTCCCACCCCCACATCTGCCCTTCTCTGCATAATCCGACCCTGTTGGTTACCTGGTCCTTTTGTCTACTCTACCTTCCTGGCCTGTTGGTCTGGCTCCCCCCCATGGCTCCATTATGTTTACTCTGCACTCTCCCAGTTGTCCCAGCCTCCAGGCATGCGCCCCTTTTCATCCACAATAAACCTTCTCCTCCACCATACCTAGGAACAGCTCTGTCCTTTCCTTTTATTTTTTTTTCATTCACCTCTCATTTTTTCTTTTTATATATTTTCCTCTTATTCTTCTATCATACATTACACACTGACTGCAGTTTCCCCACCCTCCACTCTTCCCAGCCCCACCCCTGCACCCCCATACCTTCCCTCTCCCCAGATCCACTCCTCCTCTGTTTTCCTTAAAAACAAAAAAACAAAGACAAAACAAAAACCAGGTCTCCTAGGGATTATCAACCAACATCAGCAAGTTACAATAGTACTAGGTATGAGCACTCATATCAAGGTTCCACGAGGCAACCCAGCAGGAGGAAAAGGGTCCCAAGAGCAGGCAAAAGAGTCAGTGCACCCCCACCCCCACCACACACACACTCCCAGTGTTGGGAGTCCCACAAGAATACCCTGCTACAAAACCATAGCATCTAATAGAGGACCTAGCTCAGACCCATACATGGTCCATGACTGTCATGTCAGTCGGTGTGATGGATCACCTTAGAGTCCTGTTTAGTTGATTCTGTAAGCTGTGTTCTTGCAGAGTCCTCAGCCTCTCTGGCTGCTGCAGTCCTTTCCCTTGATCTTCTGTGGGGTCCGCTGACTCCGCCTAGTGTTGCTTGTGGGTCTCTGCATCTGCTCCCATCAGTTGCTGCCTGATGCCTCTCTGATGACACCTGGACTAAGCACCAATCTATGAGCACAGCAGAATATTATTAGTAATCATTTCATTGACATTTTCCCTAGCCGTGTTTGGTTCTATACTGGGTTTCTGGGCTGTTGAGCCTTTGGTCAGTGTCAGGTGTGGGTTCCCTCTCGTGGCACGGGCCTCAATTTGGACCAGTCATTGGTTGGCCACTCCTACAAACAAGTTCTGTTCCACCTTTACCCCAGCACATCTTGCAGATAGGACAAATTGTAGGTTGAAGGTTTGGGGGCTAGATTGGTGGAACCAACCAACTCCACTGGGTATACCTTGCCTTGTTACAGAAGATGGTCAGTTGATACACCACATCTGCCACCACTGGAATTCTTTGATAGGGTCATTCTTGAAGATTCTAGGGAGTTTCCACTGGACTATGTTTGCACATTGCCCCCAAATGTCCCCCAATTCCAGTTGTCTCTCCCAGTACTCTCTCCATCCATCCCCCAGTCTGATCCCTCTTATTTGCATCTCCACACACCAATCCACTCATAAAATCTATTCTATTTCCTCTTCCCATGGTGATCCATGAGATCTCCCCTAAGCCCTCTGGGTCTGGGTTGCTTCACTCAGGCTGATTTTTTTCTAGTTCCATCCATTTGCCTGCAAATTTCACAGTGTCATTATTTTTAATAGTTGAGTAATAGTGTAAATGTACTACACTTTCTTTATTTAGTCTTCTGTTGAGGGATACGTTGTTTGTGACTACTAAAAACGAAGCCACTATAAACACAGCTGAGCAAGTATTCTTGTGGTAGGATGGAACATCCTTTGAGTCTATGCCCAAGAGTGGTATGGTTGGGTCTTAAGGTAGATAGACTCCCTATTTTCTGCAAGTTTGCATTCCCATCAGCAATGGAGAAGTGCTGCCCACCCCATTCCACATCCTCACCAGTATGAACTGTCACTCGTGGTTTTAATCTAGGTCATTCTGACAGCTGTAAAATGGAATCTGAAAGTAGTTTTCATTTGCATTTCCCTGATGGACAAGGATATTGAACATTTCTTTGAGTGTTTCTCAGTCAGTTCAGATTCCTTGGTTGAGAATTCACTCTTTAGATCTGTATCCCATTTTTAATTGAATTTAATTGGTTTGTTGATATCTAGTTTCTTGAATTCTTTATATATTTTGGATATTAACTCTTTGTCAGATGTGGAGCTTGAGAAAATCTTTTCCCATTCTGTAGGCTGCTGTTTTGTCCTATTAATGATGCCCTTTTCCTTACAGAAACTTCTCATGCAGAGGGCCATGGGGGTATACATGGGGGATACAGCAGGTGACAACTAGTATTTAGCAACTCAACCCACCAGACATATAATTCCAGTTAGGGAGCCCACTTGCCAAAGCCATAGGGTTACTGACTGTAAATGACTAGTTGTTCCTGCTTGTAATTTCTTTCATGAGCTACTTCATTCCTTCCCTAAAAACTACATTTCTTTCCTAATAACAGCTTTTGCTGTATTCCCACTGCTTGTGTGTTTATCTTGTGAAAACATTCCATCTTTTGGGCACACATGTAGCTGTGGATGGTCAGGAAGATGATTTCTTCTTAATTGTATAATTCTGTTAAATAGAAATATTACTAGAATATTTTACATTACTCAGACTGACAAAGGATTCTTAGACACGAAGGCAGCCTTTACACAGACAGGTAACTTTAGACTCCAGAACAAATGCCCCTGGAGATGAATATCTGTTTGACCTTAGAGATAAATACATGCAATCATTTTTCTACGTGTTTCCTGATTCAAGGTCAAGATAGAAGGAACCTTAGTGGACAAAGCTTCCTGTAGCAGTTGACATTTTACACGTACTCCCAGTCTCAGGGTTAAGGTTCTGCCAATTGGTTACTATCTGGGAACCCTCACCAATTTAGACCTACGTGCATGGGTCAATGTGACATTCTTAGCCTGAGAAAAACTATGATTTATCTTGTGATATGAGAATGGATCAGGCCCTGAAAACTTGTCCAGAGTTTATCTGTGAGAGGAGCAGAGGCAGTGTAGAAAGAGAGGCTGTGCGGAGCTATGAAGAAGGTGGCTGTGGAGGGAGAGAAGTGTGAGAGAGTGAGTGAGTGTGAGAGTGAGTGTGGGTGTGAGAGTGGATGTGTGTGTTGAAAGGGAGATGTAGCAGAAGGTATAGCGAGAAAACTGTGTATGAGAGATGTAGAAGGAATGTGAGAGAAACGTGAGGGATGTAAGAAAGAGACATAGTTATATGGGGTGAATGAGCAAATGACAGTAGTGTGTGAAGGAATGTGGCAGGGTAGAGAGAAAAATGTGTGTAGAGGAGAGATGTGGAGCTATGCAAAAAAGAGATGTAGTGGACTATAGAGATATGTATCTGTACTGGAGAGAGATGTATGTTTGCAAAAAGAGATATGTAGCTTCATGTAAAGAGATCTAACTGTGGAAAGAGATTGTCAAGAAAGAGAGATTATTTAAGTTGAAGGAAAAGAGAAGGTTACCATCAGGAAAGTGTGTGCTTGTTCCTATTTTCTTAGGTTACCAGCAGAAAGTGTATATTTCCTTATTTACCCCTCAGAGAGAAAAGTCAAGCCCTTGTTGCATTTGTGGATTATTTACATACCCTGGGAGCTGACTGGAGGCTGGCCCCTGCAAGTCAGTCAGAGTCCCATTGATTAATTGTTGATTTTAGTGCCTGTGCTATTGGTGTTCTGTTTGAGAAGTTATCTCTGGTGCCAATTCATCCAAGGCTATTCCCTACTTTCTCCTATGTTAAGTTCAGTGTGTCTGGCTTTATGCTGACATCTTCGATCCTCTTGGACTTGACTTTTGTGCATGATAATAGATGTGAATCTGTTGATATTCTTCTACATGCCATTCAGATAGACCAACATCATTTGTTGATGATACTTTTTTCCCATTGTGTATTTATGGCTTTTATAAAATTAGAATTCAGGTGTGTGGATTTAGGTCTGGGTCCTTGATTAGATTCCATTGATAAATATGTCTGTTTTTATACCAATACCGTTTGGTTTTTATTACTATAGCTCTGTAATACAGCTTGAAATCAAGGATGGTGATACCTTTGGAAGTGGTGGAGCAGGGGATAGGGTTCACGCCTCATTTCTTTTTCTTAACCTACTACATAGCCTGGAACATGTACCATAATGTTGAACTGGAATGGTGAGAGTTGATATCACATTCTATCTTTGTGGCAGTTTAAAACATGTCCACAAATTTTTGAAATTTAAAATTTTCTTTAAAGAATGATATCAAAAGTTCTCTTCCTTTGTGTTAGGAATTTTCCTAACCCGAGCTCTCTGCCAACACAAAAATCCCAGTTAAGCCAAATCACAACAAGCCAAATTAAAAAATATCCAGGCTTAATGGGATTCCTGCGCTCTCCGGTGGCCCCAAGGGGAAACCGGGAAGCCACAAATGCGACCACCACCAGGTGATGGGGGTCAAGAAGGAGCTTTCCGGGGAAGCAGTTTAAATAGACTGGGGGAGTGGTCAAGATTTTTGTGGGCTGTCTTGACACTCTTCCTGGGAGGGATCAAGGCTTGGTGGGCACAGGAATGGGGCCTCCAAAGATGGAAGCCAGAGATGGGGACTTGGGATTTATACTTTGCTGCAAGTTGCAACATTATCCAGCAATTAAACCAGCCTCATTCACAAGGTCAACCCATCAGAGTCAAGGGTTTTGTTGGAGAATTAGGCCAGGATGTAAGACGTGTTGGAATTATTGCCTTGTGAATATAGTGGCTGTTTTTTTCTAGATTTTTTTTCTTTGCTATAGCTTACCTCCTTCTGTTACAAATTTGGGAATTAATTCCCATAGTTCAGCACTGTTTGATCATTTACTGAGTACTATCTTCCCTATGCTTTGGGGTTTACTGATTACATTCCCTAGCTATGTGTAGAGAGTTTCCCACTACCATGTCTTTGTTCCTCTCTCCTATGTAAACGTAGAGATCTGCCTTCCTGCAATTGTCTTTATTGGCGGGCATTTTAGGGTCCAGGCAAAAGTATTCCATTTGAGACATTCCCAAATATCCAAGGACATAGAATTACTCCATGCCCAAACCTGTTGTTTTATATTTTCTTACATAAATAGAAAAAAATAAGCATGTCCTGGTTTTACCTCACATATAGATAAGGAGAGGGATGACCTAAAACCAACCTTGCATTAAAAGATTCCTAACTCCTCACATTATCTTCACCTCAGTTTACCGATGATTTTAGGTCAAGAGATTTACTGCTATGTCTTACTCTCAGGAATAATAATTAACCATCTACCCACATCCTGGAGGAAGACAAACCTCCACTGGAGCCTCTGATAGGTATCAAGCCCCACAGACCTGACTTTTTAGGGGTTTGAGTCTCTGTTTCAACCGTTTAGAGCAAAGATGTAAACTTCAGATCTAAAAGGCCTTTAGAGCTTGCTAACATTTGACAAAAATGCTCATGTACCAAGGGCCATAAACTTCCCTTGTCTATTTACATAGATTACTTGGTTACCTATGCCTGCAAGACTTTCTGGGTCTTTAAGGCTGGATAAGAACAAAGAGAGAAAGAAACAAATCTTTATGGCTGGATAAGAACAAAGAGAGGGAACAGAAGTTGGAGCAGAAGCATCCCAGAAATGAGTAGAGATAGGAAAATGAAGAAGAAAAAGAATGTAGCAGAGATTTGGAATTGGAAGAGACAGAAAATTATAGCTAAGAAATTATAGACAGTTCGGACAGAAGAATTAGAATAGAGATCAAGGAAGAAAGAACAATAAAGAGACATGGATAGAAAGAATATGTTGTGAATAGATTTCTTAACCATCAGATTTTAGTTTATTTCGCTATTATGGCATCTTTCTTTTGAATCCTGAGAGGAAACCTAAGAGGTCAGACCTCAAAAGTTTCCCATAAACCTTGGTGTGGATTCTGTTTAGTAATTTGCTTCTAACAGATACAATGTGGTAGAGAAAGTGATGTGTGATATTCAGGTATTGCGGTGCTTTATTCCTATCTTACTGGTTTGACTTGTGAGAATACACAAGCATCCTATCAGAGGTCTACATAGCAAGGAGCTGCAGTCCCTCACTGTGTGTACAATGTAGCTGCAAACAGATCCTCTAGAGTCATGTCTAGATGACTGCAACCTCAAGACAGACCCAGAGCAAGGGGCACCCAGACAGACCTTCCCCCAATTCCCAGCCCACACAGAATGTGAAAAAGATATGAGTTGTTTTCAGACCCTACTGGCTGTAGAAATTGCTCATATAGCAATAAGCAATGCTGTCTGTCATGATGTTAATTATAAATTTCTTTTTAAGGATGCCCCAGATGGTTTCTTGACATTCTCTCATTGTTTGAGTTTTCACATTCAGGTCTCTGGTGCAATTCTGGTTGGTTTTTGTCTCTGGTGAGAGGTACGCCTACAAATCCATCCTTTTTGCTTGTGCCTATCCATTTATCTCAGCACAGTCTATTGAACAGATGGTTCTTTCCTAGATTAAATTGTACTGGGAATTTCACTGAAAAGTCAATAGACCACAGTTGTTCAAATTTACAGTTCTATCCCAGTGTTAAAAGTGTTTGTTGTCAATAATGAGCATTTTTAATTATTGTAACTTTGTGGTAAGCTTTCAAATAGGGAAGTATGAATTCTCAAACTTTCTTCTTTTCTCAAGGTTTTCTTGACCAATTAGAATTCTGTTGTCATAGAGTCACTTTGCCTATTTCTGCAAAAGAAGTAGTTAGAATTTTGATAGGGATTATGTTCCATCTGTATATCAGTCTCCAATTTGTGAGCACAAGATTTTTTTTGATGGTTTGGTTTGGATTTACTTTATACCCCTTGCTTTGGTTGTGCTTTTTTACCTGGGAAAAGGAGCTTCCATCAGTTTGCCTGTAAGCAAATCTGTTGGGCATTTTCTTGGTTAGTGATTGATGTGGGAGGGCCCGGTTCACTGTAGGTGGTGCCACGCCTGGGTAGGTGGTCCTGGGCTGTGTAAGGAAACAGGCTGAGCAAGCACAGGGTGGGGGTGGGGATGGTGAGGGTAGGGTGGGAGTGGAGGGGGAAACCAGTAAGTCTCTTCTTCAGTTTGTGCTTTCAGGTTCCTGCCTTGAATTCCTGCTCTGACTTCTTTCATGGTGGACTATGATTGGAACATGTAAACAAAAATAAACCCTTTCCTTCCCAAATTGGTCAGTATTTTATACAAGCAATAAGAAAATAACCAAGACACCCCCAAAGGCCGTGATTTGAAAATCTGTTCCTCAGGGTGGTGGTATCACTGGAACCTTTAAGAAATGAGGTTCTTGAGTCATTAAGGCACCTGGATAGATGTGTTAATTGTCCACTTGTAGAAGTCTGATCAGTTTATGCAAGAGCAAATGGTTACAAAAATCTGAGCAGACTCCCGAGTTTCTCTTTGGCCTCCTAAATAGAATGCAATTTCTTGCTTTTGTTCTCCTGCTGTCGCTACCCACTGTGATGCAGCTGAGGTGGCTTTAATGAGAACTGAGAGGTACAGATGCTATACCCTTGACCCTTCAAAAGCTTGGCTAAATGGATCTCTTTGCCTTACTAGTCTCCTTCAGGTGTTCAGTCTAACATGTAAGGATGTTCAATGCAGTATTTTTTTTAGTTCTTTCAATAATGTTTTGTACTTTTTAGCCTTAAAGTCTTGCATTTTTGTTAGATTTGTCCCTAAGTATTTTTACTTATTTTTAGCTTACTAAATTCAGTTGCTTTCTCAATTTTATTTCTGGTTACTTATTGCTTGTTTCTAGAAATACAACTCATCTTGTATAATAATCTGGTTTTCTGCAGCCTTGTTAAATCTGTTCATTTTCTCAGATGTATACATTTGTATGTATATGTGTTCCTTAAGATTTTCTGTATTTAAGATAATGTTATCTGTTAGGAATATTTTTAAGAGGAGCCTCTCTGCTGATGCAAATAATTCCAATTAGACCAAATCAGACCAAATAAAAGATGTCCATGTTTAATGCAGTGACCCCAGGTGGCCCAGGAAAGCATGGTAAGGGGAGAGAGAGGAGAGACCACGCAAAACCCAGCGATCATGTGTTCCTTTTCTGGGTGGCTTTTTGCTATGCAAATGGCTTTGCCAAACCCAAGGCAAGCCTCAAGGCTGAAGGTCTTCTGTAACCATGTGTCTTCTTGGAGGAGCTATAGGGTGCTGTGGGAGCTGGCGTGTCTCTGTGTTAGAAGCTCTTTTGTTAAATGCCGTACTCTCAGATCTGTAAAGGCACTCGAGAATTGGGTACCATTATCTGTTATTTTAAACTGGGCATATAAGCTAAATTTAGATGTGTATTTTATTCAACTAGTTACAGCTTACCAATAATAGTAAATATAAGAAGATTAAAAGATATTTTAATAAGTCAAAGAATACTAGCACACATGGGTACTTTACCCAAGATGGTGGTGGGGTTAAAATGGAGGTTACCCACGTGTTTGTATTTTTCCAGAGATATAATCTGGAGTTGTAAATTTTACTGATCTTAAAATGAGCACACATGCATTCAGAAACATAAATCAAGCATACTATAAAAACATACCCACATACTCACACAGACACCCTGTGGCCACATTATTCTAATAGACAGACAAATAAAACACTTTTAGAAACCTGTGTCAGCTGACCAACTTAAAATCCCAGCGTAGGTAGGTGGAAGAAGCCAGGGAAGCACAGCAAACAGCTGGGGTGTGTGGGGGAGGAGAGACCCAGAGTGATCCTGGTAGGTAGGCAGTAGAAGGCAGGAAAGCACAGAGGTGGTCTCATTAAGGACCTGATTAGCAGATGCTGCAAGGGGGAACAAGAACAAAAGGATGAAAGAGGTTTACGGTTTTAGAGTAAAAGGACAGAGGAAACAGATCCGGTTTAGAGACTCCCAGAGTGAGGCAAACAACAATTAGCTAGAGAGTAGGAAGGGGGAGGGGAGTGGGGGAAGTGGGAGCAGGAGCACACATTTAGAAGCCACAGGGTTTTGGAGCCTTGTTTATTTTTATGTTAGATGTTAGATAGTGTAGTGAAAGGGGAGCACAGGCCTGCTTTTTGTCCCGCCCGGCTCCCGCA